>JAJOOO010021587.1:0-30839 GCA_029582685.1 Solanum piurae
ACTATAGAAACATAATACATGCATCAAGTGATCATAAATATGATATGTGTAGACGTTAATTTCTCTAGTTTGACCACTTTGGTGACTAACAAACTATATAAATACAAAACACACATAATATCATAAAATTTTGTGCATGTGAATAATTTTATACATTTTAGTTTGACCACTTTGATGACTAACAAACTATAGAAACATAATACATGCATCAAGTGATCATAAATATGATATGTGTAGACGTTAATTTCTCTAGTTTGACCACTTTGGTGACTAACAAACTATATAAATACAAAACACACATAATATCATAAAATTTTGTGCATGTGAATAATTTTATACATTTTAGTTTGACCACTTTGATGACTAACAAACTATAGAAACATAATACATGCATCAAGTGATCATAAATATGATATGTGTAGACGTTAATTTCTCTAGTTTGACCACTTTGGTGACTAACAAACTATATAAATACAAAACACACATAATATCATAAAATTTTGTGCATGTGAATAATTTTATACATTTTAGTTTGACCACTTTGATGACTAACAAACTATAGAAACATAATACATGCATCAAGTGATCATAAATATGATATGTGTAGACGTTAATTTCTCTAGTTTGACCACTTTGGTGACTAACAAACTATAAAAACATAATACATGCATCAAGTTATCATAAATATTATATATGTAGACGTTAATTTCTCTAGTTTGGCCACTTTAGTGACTAACAAACTATAGAAACATAATACATGCAACAAGTAATCATAAACATTATATGTGTAGACGTTAATTTCTCTAGTTTGACCACTTTAATGACTAACAAACAATTTTGCACAAAATACACACATATTATTTATTGTTTAGTATAACGACTACTTTAATTTATCGCACAATTTAAAAACAAAACATAATTATTACATTATGAAAAGATTAAAAAATTTCAGAGTTTGTGCAAATTAAACTTTGCTAACAAAACTTCATTAACATAAGAGTCCAAACACTAGTCAAGTACAAAATTAGGTACTACAAAAGATTAAACATAATTTGATTGGACCATTAATTCATTAATTTCAACCGTAAAACATGAGTCTGCGTTATGATATTAATTTAATACTATACCATGAATTATTAAATATAATATATTAATGTATGATTGTTTATTTAGAACACCTTTTTTGTAGCCTTTCTTTCGACTTTCAGTGGGCCACTATGAAACACGATGTGAGTCATTAAACAAGCAGACAATTATGCACGATGAAGCGTATTTCATACACAAAGATTATCGGTTCAAATAATTCAGGCTCTAATGCCACATGTACGATTAAATGCTTTCAAGATCTTTAACACTATAATTTTACATAAAGATCGTTAAGACATCATCACAGAGAGAAGCGAAAGCGTTAGTCGTAAATTAGTTTCTACCTCCTTGTCCTAGCTTTACGTTACCACAACCGTCAATAAAATTATTGTAGAGAAGATGTGGTAGCCCTAATGGGTGGAGGAAGGACCAATTTATAGAGGTTATGACTTAATCTGGTACGTCATTCAAGTAACTAATGTACGGACAAGATCTATTTCTTATTAAATATTATTTATGGTATTACTTGGGTTACAAGTAAACTTGGGCCATAAGTAAGAAATAATTAATAATAATTAATAATAATTCTTATAATATTCACCAACACTTATTACTCTATTACTTTACTTCTTCCGTATTATTACTTGTAGTGTTTTGCAAAGATTTAACTTACCTACTGATGAATTAAAATAGGTGACATCATCGTGACAAAAAGATTGGAATATCTTAGATAGTGAAAAGTCATGTTGCTCTAATTTGTTTAGAATTTTACACTACCGTAATTGAAATGGTTAGCTACAAAAAAATTCTTTGATGGTCCAATTAAATGAATGATATTTCAGATGTATCTAATGATGTTGGAATATTGCTTAATAAACCAATCAATTATTGAAAAGAAATCATGATATATCTAACCTTGATGTGCCATTAATTAATTAAAAGTAAATCTCAATGTTTTCTTCAACCTAATTTCTTATAAGAATCTTATTTTATTTATATATAATAGGGAAAATGGTCTGAAAAATACTTCAATTTTGCCAGAAATTGTTGTTACGATACCAAACTTTATGGAGGACATTTTACCCCTGCACTATTTAATAGTGTATTTAAAAGGTATATATGTGCCCACGTGGACACATTATTTATAATTATGTTGTATTTATGATGTCCACGTGGGCATATATATACCTTTAAAATACACTATTAAATAGTGTAGGGGTAAAAGGTCCTTCCCAAAGTTTGGTAGCGCTACTACAATTTCGGTCAAAGTTCAGATATATTTCAGACCTTTATCCCTATATAATATATAGGTACTTAATTATCAACATGCTTGTCATTTTCGATTTGACAATATACCATTTCTCTAATCACTAAAGATTGTGGTCCAAACCACTGACACATAAACCTCAATTAGTGGTGATAATAGCATTATAATTTTCTCATAATCTTTATGCTTAATCCCTTTGGTCAGTAATTTGGAGACACTTTGGGTTAACCCTAAAAGTCTCAACACAATTAATAAATTAATTATCCACATTGAAGTGGATTTAGACCTTAATTAGAGATGGTACGTAAGCAACGGATAACATACGTGTGAGTTAAAGTAGGTATTATTTTAAAACGCACACACCACCACTAATATAATCAGACAAAACTATTAGTATAAACAAAGAGGTGATGCTAGTTTACTACAACTATCTTTTTTATCACTAATGTTGAAAACTATAAGTTTTTTTTTATGGGATAGGGGCATTATTTTCGAGAGTTTTTCGATCGATAGTTTCTCGGCTCAAAGAGAGTTTAACTAGAATATGATAGAAAGAAGAAAAGGAATGCAACAAAACTTCCTAGCAGTCTCTCGTCCTCATAGCTAATCGGTAGTCTCACTCAAATATGCTTAATTTTGATGGGATTCGGTGTATAATTAGTGATGATATGAATGCATCCCAGTAGAGATTAATGGATATATAATGACTTACATTCATTCGATGTTTACATCAAACTAATAGACCGTAAAGCAAAATGTAGGTAAAGAACAGAGAATACAAGAGGATGATGATGTGCTTATCCTTTTTTAACCAATCAGGAGATGTCTTTAGAAAAATAAATCGACAAGAAGAGAAACATATATATGTTGGAGTACCATGGGGGGGGGGGGGGAGGGGTGTTGAGTAGAGAATTTGACAAGCTTAACTTTAATTATTTGAGGTCAAAAAATAATATATGTTTTTTTTTATAATATAAAATACTCAAGGTTGTTTTGTAATTTTTGCTTCTTTTTCCCTTGTTTGACTCTTTTAATAACTTTGGATTGATGTTTAGATATGAGTGACCCGATTTTCAAAGTGACTAAATGCATTTTATGAAAGTTTTTAGTTTTGAAAGTTTGATCCAAGATTGGAAAGGTTAAATCGGAGTTTTGATAATTTCACTAGTTTCAAGGGTTGATATATAACCTAGCTAGTTGGAGATTCAGTACGATCCCAAGGCTTTGGGGGGCGTTTTGGTGATTTGGTTTGAATTTAAAGATTTTCTTAAATTTTGAGTGAATCACGGTCAACATTTGGTCAAGACAATCCTGAAATGGTGATTTCATGATTTCAACATGTCTGAAACGTGTTTTAAATTGATTGCACTATTAATTTGTGCTCGGAGTAGGGGGGTAGTAGTGAATAATAAAGTTATGTCGCACTCATAAGACCAAAAAATTTGGTTGGTGTTTAATAGCAAAAATGTTAAATCGAGTCCCCTTACGTAAGTAACAACTTCATCATATATATTCTTTTCCTGTTTACTAGTCAGACCATTCTATTATTTCCCTCTTTCTTGGTCTATGGGAACTACATTTATTTACCTAAGGCAGAATACATAAACAGGCCCCTGAACTTGTTCGATTTTTCCTCGCAGGTACCTCAACTATGCCACCTTCCTATTGAATCCCTGAACCACCCATAATTTGTACCTTTTAAACATTATTGACTGACATGGCACAAAACTTGTTCTCACGCCGGTTAAGCGCGTGAAGATCATTTAAACATTATTGACTGACATGGCACAAAAGCGTGCAATCCACTATGGTCTTCTTTCCCATTTGTCCATGTAACCCTAATTCCCCCCCTCTTTTCTCTTAATTCTCTTTACTTTCTCTTCTTCATCAAACAGAGCATCAAATTGATGGAATGAAGAAATTCATTGGTAGGAGTCACCGTTATTACACCCATAGCCATTACAAACATTCTGTGCCGCCAATATCACCTCACAATTCTCTCTAAAATCTCCATCTAGCCGACGAAATATAAACCAGAAGCGGCTATCGTCTTCTCTCCATCGCCTTCTTTTTTCTTTCTCACAAAAAAGTCATTTCTTTCACATAACCCATTTCCACATGCATCAACACATCTATTCATAAATCATTTAAAGATTTTTATTGGGTATGAATCATTGAAAGTTGAATAAGTTTATCCTATTTTATCAAGATTTGTTTTAAAAAATTTGCTAGAAATTAAGTGTAAAACAACAATAAAAAATGTACAAAAAAATCCGAAATAAATTTTACTAGAACAACAAAGATGGACTGCAGCGAGGGCAGTTGTTTGATAAGAAATGGAATTGTTTGTTGGTGGTAGTGTTACAATAGCGGTCTGAGTGAGCTGTTTGAGAAAGAGTCCCTGGAGAGTTTTTTTTCCGATGTGTCATTTTCTTATTTGTAATAAGGCCACATAAGCAGCGTTTGAAAGTCACGCACAAAATATTTGAGCTTGCCGCAAAAATTGTGTTCAATAGGCACGCAATGGCTTGAGTTCAAGTGTTCAATAGGTAAACCTTATAATTTAAGTATCTAAATGGAAAAAAGGGACAAGTTCAAGGAGCCCCTTTATGTGTTAAGCCTTTACCTAAATATAGTGGAAAAATTCATTATTACTAACAAAGAAGAAATGTACCATGAAAGGTCATTTTCTGTCCTTTCAATTAAATTTTGTCTTCCTTTTATTTCCTATGTATGTCACCCACTAAAATTATTGTTTGTTTTATTCTATATATGAAGATTTGGGATGGCCTTAAATTGAACTAAGGTTGAGTTTGTATGTTATTTGTTCCTTTAATTTAATTGTTTTATTTTTAGAAAGAAATAATTAAAAAGACATCATGATGCCTAGCTAATAAATTGCATGAACTCGTAACTTAGGAAAGAGGCTTAATAATCATTAATGAGGATCAAAATTTCATAATATTATTGTGAAGGCATAATATTACTAGTTAGTCATTGCTAAGCTATTGATCATGATAAGAGAAGAGATTTCGTGGATTAATTAAAGTTTAAACTTGACTTCGATACATATATATTTATGACTGTGATGCTTAAGATTGCATGAGTTATCATTTGATGAAATCATTGAATCTTTTATGTTACAAGTGTGTTTATATAATTTTGGTATACTGAGTTATATGATAATGTCAATAACTTAAAAAAAAAAATTGATTAATTTATTGTTTCTCTGATTAGTTCTTATCCAATCTATGGAGTTGTTCAGAGAGAGTTGCATAGTGGGGGGGGGGGGGGGGGGTTAGGATAGAACTTAGAAGTCTCTATTTAGTGGTAAAAATAATTGAAGAAAATGCATTTAGCGGTTGCAAGTTGCCACCTTTGAGATTTCACAAGATTTTTTTTTTGTTTTAAATTAGTATATAATGTTTTTCTTTGTTTATTACTAAAAAGTTAAGAACTTTTTTTAATCAAAAGGTAGTGGCCACCAAGAACAGATTAGATTGATAACAAATGATTAAATTAACAGATTTTCAAAATAAAAATAAACCATAACCTTAATAAGACAAGTAGATTACCCTTTTTCAAAGTTTTAAATTAAATATTGTTAGGTTATTTTAAGATTTAAGTCTTAAAAGAAGAGGTGGAATGTGAACTGAGAAATGAAGAAAAATAAAGTTTATTTCTAGGAGGATTTTTTGTATTTTTAAATAGAAATACTCTTCTAACGTATTATTGCTGACTTTTGAGTTTATTGAAGTTACTGGAATGTGAGGTACTGCTATTTCAATAATTGGTATATCTATTTTATTCTGGGAGAAAATTAAATTTTTTTAAAGACACACTAAATTCTATGGTCTAAATATTTTCTTTTCATCTTAAAGATTTTCTTTTTTTCTTTTTTTCTTTTTTTCAGTTTACTTCGATTTTCTGATTAAATATTTTGAACACAGATTTAACAACAAATATATGTGTATTCCAAAATCCAAATTGTCTTTTTGATTGAAACACAAGAAATTATAGTTGCTTATGAACCCCACCAACCCACTCACTCACACTATATATTATACTATATTATGTATGTGGATAAAAATATATATACACGTATGTTCTTTAAGTTTGTCTCCAATCTTATCATGTCTAAACCTATATAGTTTAACTAAGTTTATTTTTATTTGGTACAAATAAATCAGAAATGTTCCCTTTTTACAAAATCTTATAGATAAATACTTTCACTTTTCAAAGTTGAGGGATTCTTATAAGTGATCCTAATTTTCATAAATTTTGTTATCTTTGATGATAATTAAGATAACCTTGTTGCTTTCTTGGAACTATACTCCAATAATATTTCATAAACTAGCTAGTCATTTAATTAATGACCTTTTTGAGTTGTGATGAATAATCCTTTCATTACAATTTTTACAATTTTTTTAATGATTTTAGTCACCACAAAATGTTTTATTTCTTATAATGTGAGATACTTCTTTTGGGGTGTTGCGGTGGTGGGTGAGGGAAGTGTTTTATTATTATAATTAAGTTTTTTTTCTTGTAGATTTGTCATTCGATTTTTTATATCCGTAATGAAATTTAATTATTTTGGATTCGGACAATATAGGATGTCATTCGGGGAAAACCGTTCTCTATCAAGAAATTTTTATATTCATAATTCGAAACATGAGATCTCTGATTAAGTAATCAGCGGAACAAAAACAACTTCATCCACTTCACCACAACTTTTAATAGTGATCATAACCAAGTTTGACATAACATTATATATATAAATAAAAAAGATATAGGTAGTAGGGTCTAAACGAAAATGCTATAATCATTACTCAATTAGTGGCCTTTGCAAGTGCATACATTCTTCTTAACATGCTAACATGGTGATGTCTAATCAAACTAGAAGTTATCAAAATGACGATATTAACCTTGTACGGACATTGGAGTAATAGACACTTTTTTTGGTAACTAAGAATCTGTTTAGATTGACTTAAAAAAAGTAATTTTTAAGTCAAAAAAATAAAAAGTAGAGGGAAACCTACTTTTGGTTTCTGACTTATTTTAAGTCATTTTTTATCTTGTCAAATACTTCGTAACTTATTTTAAGTTATTTTTTATATTTGTCAAACACTTTCAGAAGTCAAAAACTGACTTAAAAGTAGATTTGACCAACTTTTAAGTCAATCCAAACGGGCTCTAAATGTAAAATATTACCATATCAACACAAATATTTACGACCTAAAGAGCATCTAGTGTTTTTGATCACCTTGTAGGAAGGAAGGGTACCTCGAATCAAACATCTAGTTACACAAATTTAAAATCGAACTTAACATTAAGATAGCTTGCTACATGGGCTCTCGCCTATATGCATTGTATTTGATGGTATAGAAAAAAATATTTTTGATATTTGTGGTCTAAAATAAGTCATAAAATTAAAGTTAAATTGTTCGTACTAAACACGAAATATGTCAAAAAAAAAAATTAACTGAGCAAAAGTGTCACGTAAATTGAGACAAAAAAAATATCAATAATTGATAAGATAATATAAGAGGGGATTACAAAGAAATTAATTAGGGGGAAATATACACCTACAACAGCAGAAATACTAAGATGATTAGAGTCAATTAATTAAGGCTCTTCAGTTCCTGAAAGGATCTATTTGAACAACCACAAACTTGAGCCACAATGAAATTAATTATATATATCGTAAGCTTGTGTTTTGGCCATACATTCCTAAATATTTTTGAGAAATTATTTTTGGTGAAGTTTTAACGTATGTTTGATCATAATTCTTGAAAATTGACGAAGATATATTTGCCTTAATTATTCACAAGGAGCAAATTTATTCTATTCCATATAATTCTGAGACAAATTTGATCTTTTGTCTTTTATTTAATTATGTTCTCAACAGTAGATTGGATAATTCAACTGATTTTGGTCCGTTGAATACAAGCTTGGAATATATTGAGAACATTGTGATATTAAATAGTATAGTTGTATACTATAATATAGACTATTACATTTATTTTGGGTCCCTTCTATCTCAATCTCAAGTGCCTTTCGACTCATCATTTGTTAAAAGTAATTATCAAAATTTCATGCTTTAAATAGTTTATAACTTTTCATCAATTGACCTAGATTTCGTCATCAATTCACAATTTCTATTGGCTGTGAGACTTTAATATATATGATTTTCAATTTGCATATAACTTCTTCTAAGATTGACTTTTAAACTGTTTTCCTCTTCTACTTCTTCCACACCTGCAACGCATGAGGTTGCTCTTTCCGTAACTAGATATTTCGGATTCAAGCTTTGAATATGAAAAAATACTTAATAGAAAGCGTTTCTAAACGCCGTATATGACGCGAATTCAAAATAGTCGGACTCCAATACAAAAACAAAAGAACATTACACGTACTGTTCAACAATTATCCAAAAACTCAACCTTCATTAAAATCTCATTATGATATGAATGTATTAAAATGGCCATACATGCATTAACATGATGCCTTTTCATTCTACATTAAAATATGCATAAACCATGTACTAGTTGGGGTAGGCTATAAGAATTGTTTTAATAGTTTACTAATATTATTTTAAGGCTCGTCATCAACTTACCACTACTCACCCCCTTTGTCTAGACTTGAAATCAACTACTTTATTATATAGACCTAATATATAAATATACTTTTTAACTTGACTTCAGCTGACATTTATGTCTTCCAACTTTGAGTGATGTGCCCAAATTGACACTTAAACATGAATAAAGTTGAACAAGTAGACATATGCATCTTATGTGACATAATATACTTAGGATGCCAGGTAGAACGTGTGTGTCTACTCAAAGTTGGAGGGCATATAATATCAGATGATGTCAAGTTAAATGACACGTTTATGTATTAGACATTCTTTTATTATCTGTTTTTGTCATCTTCTATCCCCACTTCTCAAGCCTTGTGCTCCTATAAAACCCGAGCATTACAACTTTTAATGGATAACTAAACCTTCTTCCAAATACAATCAATCATGATTTCATCAGAGGCTGCAACAATCCACTACTTAGCTCAAGAAAACCCCTCATCACTTCCTATTGATTACACCTTCATGCACAAAAACTTGCCAACATTTCAATTCAACACATTCCTAACCAATACTAACAACAACTATCAGTCGTTCTCTTTTCCTATTCAAGACTTGATAAGTACACAACCATCATGCATCAGTAGTAACTCAACCTCAGATGAATCGGAGGAACAACAACATAGAATGATCGATGAACGAAAGCATAGAAGAATGATATCAAACAGAGAATCAGCTAGAAGATCAAGGATGAGGAAACAAAGGCACCTTGATGAGTTATGGTCACAAGTAGTTCATCTTAGAACAGAAAATCATAATCTTTTCAATAAGTTAAACCAAGTCTCTGAATCTCATGAAAAAGTTGTTCAAGAAAATATGCAGCTCAAGGATGAGGCTTATGATCTTCGTCAATTGCTTACAAACATTCAAGTTGCTAGCCCTTTCGATGCTTTCAGCAACATCGACGACGATCACGTTCCATGTAGTCTAAAGACTGAATCATCAAACCAATCCACCACAGAGAGGAAAGGAAGAGAAAATTAGAGTGAGCTGGACATATTTTCAATGTTGTTCCTTCATCATGTTGTTCTCTTTTTACATTCAATGCCAATGAGTTTTTAATATGTGAAACATCATCTTAGACTCAGTTAATTAAGCCAGGACTAAAGTTTGCATGCATAACACTAGTAGTACTCTCCATGGTTAGTATTACTACTTGTCTTCGTTAAGTCAATACTGGACAAATAAAAACGAATAGACACTACTACCACAAATAGGTGGGAAATTTGTTATATAAAACATGATTTTCTCACTCGTTTTCCATTCATCCAACCAACTCAATGGAAAAACGCATGATGGAAAACAAATTAACACTTAAATAGTGAGAAACTTTCTAATTTTATCATATGAAACATTTACTATGTTTTTCTTTTTACATTGATTCAATCAAAATATCAGTAAAAATAGCCACTGAACAGTATTCAACGGAAAATTCAGTGGGAAAATAGTGTAGTTATGGGAGGGAGTGTTTCAGTCACTTAATAACCATATGAATGTGGCAAGAAAAGGAATATTTAAGTTGTTCAAAATTTTAACAAATAAGTAGAAGGACATAAACAAGGTTAAAGCATAGTGTACAAAGTGAATGAACCTAGGTAATTAATTGAAGTCAGCCAACCAAAATGAGTTAGTGGTGCGGTAGTGGTAGGACTACTTCATTCTTAATCAGAGGTTTTGGGTGTGGAGAAAATCTTGTTGGGAGTGTCGTCACCCCTGAATGAGCCCTATAATGTGCGATTAAAATTTAATCGGAGCTCCAATGCACTGAGTAGGAAACCAAATAAAGAAGTCAGCCAATTAAGGGTAGGGCCCCATTATCAGTCCTGTTTTGCACACAAAAATAGCACAAGCAACAAGACAAATGTAGGTGGAGCTGCTAGTGATGGTGGCTCATAATTTAAGTGACTACTATAAGAAGCAAAACACTTGAAAAGGCAATCCACTATGATCCTATTTTTAACTTTTGTGAGGACAAAGGACATCAAATCATTCAAGAAATGTGTGGTTTGTGGACTATACAGCAAGAAACCATTTTTCAGGTGTTATTGGTTACTTTTTTCTTCTATCTTGAGTTAGCAAAATCACACAACTTCTATCTGTTACTATTATCTCCAGTTTCATGTTTCTTCAGTTGATAAGACTCTTTGACATTATAAAAACACTGTTCATGAGACTAAACAATAGGTTGTAATGCAAAGAGATAGCGAAACATGTTTTGATGAATAGTTGGTGATATATAGTTTAGATAGAAAATGCATATATTTGATAGTATTTCTTTAATTATCCGCGTGGAGTGCTATTTGACACCATGTTTAACCAAAAAGAGAAAGTGTACGTACACCACTGCCGGTCAAGATGTGCTTTGATAAATAATTGATGATAGATCAGATAAAAAACTAATTTGTTTGTCCAGAAGAACAGGACTAGTGTAGCAGTGGTGATCAGTGTAACAAAACAAAAGCCACTGATCGTGGAATCACATCCCTTGTAAATTGACTGTTTTGTAGCCAATAGCCCTTATTCTATAAAACTTAAGATGCTACTAAATGTTATTCCTAATCATATAAGATATCATCTCATTTTAATCTGTTTAGTACTCTTGTGAAAAATTAGATGTCAGGCATTGCATAAAACTGCTTAATTACTAGGGAAAAGGTTTATATATGCTATTGAATTTTGAGAAAAGGCACATTTATAATATCCGTTAAAAGTTTGGCTCATCTATGTCATTTTCGTTTGAAAAAGAGATCATTCATGTCATTATTTGTTTCAACTAACAAATAATGGCATGGATAAGCCTTTTATCAAATGAAAATGACATAAATGAGTCAAACTTCTACCGGATGACATAAATGAATAATTTCTCAAAGTTCAATGACATGTATAAATAATATTTATAGAAACTACATAAAAAAATATTATGACATAACAATCATATCATATATATATATATAAGAGAACCCTCAACCAGGTGACGTGGTGCCACCAGAAGCAAGGATTCTCTTTTTATTTATTTATTTTCAAAATTGCCCTTCCCCTCTACGATAGGAACGTAGTTTTGGCCTTCAACAACTGCTTCTCCCATTTATTTTGTTACCACTCTTGCCGCTCTTCATAAACGTTGCGCTTGTTTACAACAGCCGACTTGCCTATGTGGCGCCGTCACAAATCAAGATTCTTATTTATTATACCCTTTTTAAAAATCATAACCTTACGGAAAAATCACTGCTAATACATATAATAGTCGCGACTGATAGTTTATTTTAGTTGCAACATTAGTCGCTGCTAATACTTATAAAAGTCACCACTAAAAGAATGTTCTAGTGGCAACAATGGTCGCTGCTAATACACATAATAGTCGCCATTAAAGAGTGTTTTAGTGGCAGCATTAGTCGCTGCTAATACCTATAATAGTCGCCACTAAAAGAGTGTTTTAGTGGCAACATTAGTCGCTGCTAATACCTATAATAGTCGCTACTAATACCTATAATAGTCGCTACTAAAAGAATGTTTTAGTGGCAACATTAGTCGCTGCTAATACTTATAAAAGTCGCCACTAAAAGAATTGTTTAGTGGCAACAATAGTCGCTGCTAATACACATAATAGTCGCCACTAAAAGAGTGTTTTGGTGGCAACATTAGTCGCTGCTAATACCTATAATAGTCGCTACTAAAAGAATGTTTTAGTGGCAACATTAGTCGCTGCTAATACTTATAAAAGTCGCCACTAAAATAATGTTTTAGTGGCAACATTAGTTGCTGCTAATACCTATAATAGTTGCCACTAAAAGAGTGTTTTAGTGGCAACATTAGTCGCTGCTAATACTTATAAAAGTTGCCACTAAAAGAATGATTTAGTGGCAACAGTAGTCGCTGCTAATACTTATAAAAGTTGCCACTAAAATAATGTTTTAGTGGCAACATTTGTCACTGCTAATACATATAAAAGTCGCCACTAAAAGAATGATTTAGTGGCAACTTTAGTCGCTGCTAATATTTTCCTTCATACCAAACACACTCTGAAAGAATGTTTAGTGGCAAAGTTTATCGCTACTAAACATATAGCAGTCGCTACTAATAGTTTGTTTTAGTGTCAAATATAGTTGCTCTTATACCTAAAATAGCGGCCACTAATATCTTGTTCAAAATATTTATAACACATAAAATAAGGAGAAATTACATAATTACACGACTTAAGATAAAATCCCTATCATTTGAATTAATTACAAAAATCTCTTTTTTTCTTATCTCTCTTAACATCCGGATACATCACTCCACCTTTATTAGATACATTAATACTATTTTGTTTGTATACAATGTATCTTGTACATATGCTATTGTTGATACATAACTTCAACTATTTCAAAACAAATCAGTATGAATCTGGTTTATAGTTATTTATCTGATACATAACTTATGTATCGTTTGCTATGTATCGGGCAGAAGGGCAATGCATCTGCGAATTCTAAAAAATCTAAGATTATTTTAATTTGGAAACTTTCGAAATAGGAGGTAATTAACGCCTAAATTGTTGAAATTTATGTACTTTATACATAAAAAAAATTACAATGAAAGAAAAATTAATTAAACTCTCAAAATTTAAACAATGCCACATAAATCGAATGAAGGAATATATAATATATAGATTATTTTGATAGCGTACAACATAGAGTTTTGTTCAACCTAGTTGCATTGATGATTCCAAGAGAGGTTTCTATCACAACTGCAATTGTCGATGATTACAAGATGAACTATGCAAATTCACCAAATTTTAATATGACATTTTGTCATACATGGGGTCTCTAGTTGTAAGTATTTGTATACTATTTCATCTCGTATTCATCGTCAACAGTATTATTACTGCTATATTATATTTAGCAGTAATAATATAATAAAATATTTATAATCAACACTTTATATAAATATCTCTAAAGGTTTTAACAATTTCAGATGCAATAACATTAGCTCAATTGTTGCTAAATATTTTTGTCGAATACTAGGACATATGTCTCATTGAAAATTACCTATATAAGTACCCCCATAACAACCTTCCATTTCTCTAATTCAAAAACAAAAATTGGGAAAAAACATACTATATACTTTTGGTCAACCTAGTAGATTCCAATATGGAGAAAAGAATGAACATAGCCATTTTTATTTTGTTCCTTTTTGTGATATCAACCCATGGAGTTAGACAAGTTCCAAATATCTTCATTCCTTGTTGCAATGGAAATAACATCGATTGTTGCCCTATTACTGATGGTGATCGCTTTAGTAATATTATTGTCAAGCCACGTTCCATCAACACGTTGTTTACTCGATCAATTCCCCATCATCCGTGATGTTTTTATATCTATATCTGAAAACATGATCGTCAAAGAACACAATTATTTTAATTGTGTGCTATGATGGTTGTGTTACCGGCAAGTCTATACTCTGTCTATGGTGATCTTTTCCTAAGTATATGTATACAACTTCAAATAAACTTTGGTATAAAATAAGACATAATTTGTGTGGATATTGATCATGTTATTTATCACACTAGTAATACAAATATTGTGTTGACATATTAGTGATAAATATGTTGGATTAATATAATTAGTGATAGTTTATTGGACATCCTCAACGAAAAGCTAAGCATGTCGCAATAGATATCACATTGTTGGATAATTTTTTTTTATGCTAATGAATATACATTTTCTTCAAAATAAAAAAAAAGGAACCAAGAACAATTAAATCAAATAACTAGTGAATACATATTTTAATTAATGTGAATCTATGATAATCGTCATTTTTGAGATGAATATGACATAAAAATTAGCAATTTATTTAAAAAGAAATACCTGCAAAGTTATATTTCAAGTAACCAATACATTACTCTTTATAGCTGTCTCTCTTTGTTTGGTGCGTTTGAATATAAAAAATAAAGCTCTTATTTATAGGAGTAAATGATAACTACAACATTTAATTAAAAATTAAAAATGGAAAATTTGTTATGGCAACTTGTTATGAAAATATATTGTGGAAATTTGTTATGGCAACTTGTTATGAAAATATATTGTGGAAATTTGTTATGGCAACTTGTTATAAAAACTTACTACGGAAATTATTGTGGAAATTTGTACGGCAACTTGTTATGGCAAGTTATTAAAGAAAGAGGGGAACTTTCGCATATAGCCACTAAAAAATAGCTTAATTATTCTTCATAGCTATAGTTTTGATAATTACAATTCATACTACATGTTATAGGGAGGAGAGAGGCGAGTGAGAACGGGAGAGAGAGGAGAGAGGCAAGCGAGAGAGGGCAGAGAGTGGGAGAGAGGTGAATTGTATATGTATATCGGTTAGATAATTGTACATTATAGATATGTATTTGTATATATGGCAAACAAGATTGGGAGAGGCGAGCGAGAGAGGGTAGAGAGTGGGAGAGAGGTGAATTGTATATGTATATCGGTTAGATAATTGTATATTATACATATGCATTTGTATATATGGCGAGCGAGATTGAGAGAGGGAGGAGAGAGACGAGCGAGAGAGGATAATAATTTGTATAATTCACATCTCATTTGTATAATTCGCGGCTACGTTTGTATAATTCGTGTGTTTTTGTATAATTAAGTAATATAAAGTCGGGAATTATATAAATATGATAAAAACTTGAAATAACAAATTAATACTAATATAAACATATGAACTTTAAACAGTTATACAAAATATATTAAACAAATTACATTATATAAAGGGAAACTTTCACAAATAACCACTATAATAAATTTAATTATGCTCTATAGTTATAGTTTGTATATTTACGGGTTGTAGCTATAGTTTAAGCTGCCTCATTTGTATAATTCGCGGATTTGTATAATTCAGTTATTTTGTATAAACTCGAAATAACGAATTTATACAATTACAAACATCAGAAGTGCAAATAGTTATACAAATTATATTATACAAATTCTGAATTATACAAAAGTTATACAAATTATATTAAACAAATTCTGAATTATACAAAACTAAAAAGTTAAGCTGTGTAATTATAGCTAAAAGTAAGCTGCGAATTATAATTAAGGTAAACTATAGCTATATTAAGTAATTAACTAGTATATATTTACTTATACGCGTAATTTTTCCTTATATAAATCTATTAAAAAAATTATTTTCCTTTTCGTCTTTAAGGAGTTCATCTTTCTAAAGAATTGATTGACCTAACATAGTCACAGAGAAAAATTAGAAGAAAATATTTTCCCGTCACAATTTTTTTTTAAAAAAAAACTCTATTGAAAATGGCCCCTTATTTCTCTATTTATTTTTTAAAAATCTGACACCTTATCCTCTTCACTTATCAAAACTTCCATTAACCGTCTTCTGTCAAAAAAATTCGCCGGCGGTAATGAATTCTCACAGCTTAACCGGAACTCACACATTTCCTTTTTATCCCTCTCTCCCAATTCGCCGTACAATCATCAATGTCACCGATTACCACCATTTTCCCCTACTCACTTCCCGGCGCTTCACACTGCATCGTCTCTGCAAAAACCCAAACTTTCAGGTTTCTTACGTCTCTCAATTGTCTTACAATAACATTTTTCTTAATGGGTTTTTCTTTGTTTTTAAAAATAATAATAATTAATTCTGGTGTTTTCTAAATGTGTATGTAGGTAGTTCGCTGTTCACTGCAAGAAAATAGAATATTGGAACCAGAGGATGCAGCATTGTTGATTTCTACGTGTATTACTCGCAATTTGTCTCCGGCTTTAACTTTAGAACAAGGATTGGAAAAGATTAAGGAGGCTGTGGAGGAGCTGAAGGCCAATCCTCCTTGTTCTTCTAATGGGATGTTTAGATTCCAGGTACATTTTCGATGTAGTTATTTTTTAAAAAACACCTTTATTAGGTGAATGATAGCTGTGGTGCTCTTAGGCCGATCTTATTGTGTAATTAGTCTTAGATAAGCAGTAATTCTACAGCTTTACTCATTAAACTGTCCTTTTGGGGGCATCCAATTAAATAGGGGATATAGAGATGGTTAACAACTTAGCATAGCCGTCGCATTGCTCAAGGATGCTGCATAAAAATCTAGAAGTGGTCCAAAAAGAAAATAGAGAAGTTGTTAAATTTCTGATTTATGTTGTCATCTGAATTCGTTCAAACTAATAATGTCTATGGGTGCAGTATATACATGTTTGCTTGGTTAAGTTTTAGTGCCTAGTTGATGATATGTTGTTAGGGACATATACTGCCATGGTGTTACATAGGATTAGAATTTATTCCGAACATAGACAATCAGAGTGGGTCTTCTTTCTTGATTAGTGAGAGGATGATTGTTTATATGTAGGTTGCTGTTCCTCCCAGTGCAAAATCTTTGAATTGGTTTTGCTGTCAACCGGAGTCATCAGGAGTATTCCCACAATTTTTCCTTTCCAAGGAGAAGCAAAACCCGTCATATAAATCAGTTGAAATGGGTCATACACGCGGGATCTTTGGAATTGGGGCAGCAATCAACTTGAAGGGATTTTCTGCCACTAAAGAATCTGGGGAATTTGGAAGGTAAATTCAGACCTTCATCACTGCTTCAACTTCAGCTCTGACATAACTGATTATTTTTACGTTCCCTTTGAACTTTCGAACATTTATGTTTTCACATTCCTGCCGATCATTTATATGAATCCAGCTTGATTAATGTAAGTGTAATTAGAATCAATTATTGGTGGAAATGGAGCAACCTGAGGTTCCATCTTATTATATTTTTCCTCAAAGAGTTGGTGATATTATAAAATTAATTATGAAGAGGCAATGGATGCAGACAAGTAACCTCTTCTAGTGGGATTAGACTTAGTGAAGGTTTAATGGAGGAAAGTCTTATTTCTTCTCTGTTTGAAGAACTTGTATGAAAGTGGATGTAAGAAGGAGAATGAGTGTTCCTATAGACAATTGAGGAGACATGTCCCTGCTTGAGAAAAATTCAATTTTCCTTGCTTATAATGCGAAAAGGTGGAAGAGATGTGGAAGTATGTTGGTCAGAGCTCAAGAATGTTCCTGCAAGCATTGAAGACAATGATCCATTTCAGGAAACTTGTATTCTGTTTTCTGTAAAAAATGATTCAACTATGGGGACCTAGACTAGTCCAAATATTGTTGATAAGAAACAGTTTTATTGTATAAACATCTTGAAGGTATAAACCTCAAACTTTGTCAGTGAAAATGGACGCTTCTGGTCGACTCTGCATTAATGGCAATGCTTTATATTGTCCCAGCAGTAAAGCTGCAACTATCTCGCCTAAAGGTGAACACCTTTTCTTTGAAAACACGGGGACAGTTTTATTGGAGGTAGTTTGACATATGAGATTGCTTAATAATGAAATAGATGATTTTGGAGTGCTCTTGTTGGATTAGATGATTCTGGAGTGCTGCTGATGGATACCATGGGTGATTGTAATCTAGAATGAAGAATAAATGGACCCTACATTTGCTACGAGCAATTGAACACAATATAATCTTTGGGATAAATACGGGAAGCATATGCTATACCTAGATATGGGAGAGTATTTAATATACTTATGTGCATTATACATGCAAGTTTTTCTGCTATCAAGATGTTTGTGGAGCGTTCTCAATCTGAAAGTGCATTTTGAGGTCAAACGAATCCTTTATCTGAGTATTATGGATACCGGATTTAATTAATTTTTGAACCCTTGAAATGGATCCTTGTAGATTTCTATTTGGTAGGTAGTATTTCCAAGCTTGCCCTAAATGTAAGTAATTTTGGTGATAGCATCATGACTGGACTTTGTATAATCCACTAGAGTGAGTTACGCCATGACCCCTACATGAATAAAAAGTTTGTCTTTCTTACAGAGCAGAGTATCAATATGATCCTTTGTACTTGTTCTTTGTATTAACAAACTGTCTTTTTGGATGAAATTCCATAAGAGACGGAGATATTGAAGGGGGGGGGGGGGAGAGAGCAACTCTTGGAAGTTTTCTGTGCTATTGAATCCAAATAGGTTATAAAATGGTTTCTGACATCCAGCTCTCCACATCAGGTGGTTATCACATTCTAATGGCTAAAACTGCGATTATGTCCTTGTAATTCCAGAATCATGAAAATTCTGATTCAGCATTTGTGTGTTGTTAGTAATCATGTCGAATATCGATTATAAGGGGTTAATTCTTGACTCGTACCCTCAATGAAGTGAGCCAGTTGCTGTTTGACCCCTCTTTCTGTCTTTCAGAAGAAAATCGCATGTAATTCTGATATCTCTTAAGAAAGAGGATGAGTTACAAATATCATGATTCCACATTTTACAATCACATGAAGGAAAGATGTGATTTTTCTGTCGTCTTTAATAAACATCAACAGGTTAATATTACACTGGTGCTGCTGCAGATGTTGTGCTGTTGAATCAACACCAGTGGTGGCTTATGGCTTTTTGGACCTAAGTTTTGATACAATATCTTCTTCCCTGAAGCAAGAAGCTGGGTTATTCTACTTCTTTGTTCCCCAGGTAAGTGAGATCTTCTTGCATGGCCATGGTTTATGCTTGAATAATTCCTCCGTTCTATCTAATGTTCATTGTTATTTATGTGTTGAACTAATATCACCTTAGATTGAACTAGCGGAGTTCGAAGGTGCTTCTATCTTATCTGCAATGGTGGCATGGAATGACACTTGTATGTGTACCTTCGAGGAGGCTCTTCAAGCGTATGAGTCATCACTTTTGCAGGTAATATTCTATTTCCATGTATTGTCTGTGACTATTAGATTTAGACCTGAAGTTTTTCTTCAGTTCAACTGTAGCATGAGAGTTTCTTTTTCCTGGGATGTCATGGTCATCTCTTTGCTACTCAACTATCCTTCTTCTCGAAGTGTATCAGCCATATTGAACCGGTTCAAAGAAAAGGGAGCGATTGTGAAATGCTAATGTGCATGAATTATTATATGTAGAGGCCTTGCTTGAAGTGATTTCTCAGTGTTTCACACTAACTAGTGGAGAGTTAAGGAAGCAAATATGGCTATTTATGCTACTTGCAACAAGTTTTGTCTTTGGTCAACTTTCCCATTTAAGAACCTTACTTTCAGGGGATTAAATGCTCTTTCAATCTGGCCTAACCTTGTGTATTTTGCGTCATTACAAGTAGTTCTGTTTTGTTCTACTACTGCTCAGAAGTTTGTTCTAGTAACAAATCATTTCCTTCCATTTTCTTTCTGAGAAACTAGATAATCTGAAACCCATGGTTCTCTTAACATCCAGATTAAAAACTGTACTTTTGGTTTGATATAAGGAATAACATATCAAAAAGTATAAGAAAATAACAAGGTAAAAAAGGAAATTAACTTTTCCATTCCTCATCTTATTATCTTATGCCTTGTGTATATTTAGTTCAACAACCATAATAGTAAAAGTTTAAAGAGATATCTGATTTCACCTATGTTATTTGTTAAAAGCTTAAAGCATGTTTTTCGTAACTATAAATGACAACTTTCACTCATATATCAGAACAGAGTCACATCAAGATGAGGGGACCTCCTGCACATCATTACGGGTATCAATCAATAACTATTACTCAATCCTAAACTAGTTGGATTCAGACACATGAATCCTTGATATTCACTCCGCTTTATTCCAGCCAATTTTAGTCCTATGCTGGTAAATAATTCATTTTAAAGTGGTTTAAGGATTCTCTAAAACTAAAAGTTCTCTAAATCTCACACTTATCCCTACCTCATATAATTAGGTGTCACAACAATTAAGCCTTAAGACCTACTAGGTATCACCTATATGGATCATTTGTTACCCTTGTGCTGGTCTTACTTAAATCTACAGGTCTTTTGAGGTAACTACCGTACATGTGATTTTAATCCACCTTGTCTCCCTTTAGCACTTAAGCCATCATAGTGTTGCATCAATGAGGTGGTGAATTTGGAGGTCTATGTGAACTATAGCTAAGCCATTTCGTGCACATTCTTTTACTTTCTCATCTTTGTGTGTGACCTGCACCCTCTATCTAAGGTGATCAATTCTAATCTTACCCTGTTTTCTGTGGCTTTAATTTATCTTAAAATATGTTGGGACTCTAGTGTCCTACATTCATTCTCATATTGGTGGAATCACAACCCTAGGATTTGCCCTGAATTAGATATCATACTAGGGATATATTCCCGAAAACAAATCTTTGTGACTAAATTTGACTCATGTTGCTCTTGTTATCAGGAGTTGTTAACAATACACATAATACTGGATGTGTCTGCTTTTACAAAAGCCCAATAGTATCTTGAGTATTGTTGTTTTATATGTCATCATGCTATGTGCAACTGACTCAGCATTTTCTCAAATTTTTTCAGGCTGAACGTAACTTCAGTTTTGCAGAAGATGGACGCTGCAGCAATCACATTGGTGCGACTACTAGAAAAGTCCATGCACAGGAGGGACAAGTCCAAATGGTAAGTTTCAAGATTGCACTATGACAAAGGGGTATTGCCTAGGAAAGGAGGAAGTGGAAATGATGGAGGAACCAACAATTTGCCTTGACCTCCTTTAAGAAAATGCAATAATTTCGTTTTGGTCCTTTCCTTCGTAAGGGTTGAAAAGGGAATACATTTCTGGACTTCACAAAGATTTCAAAAATTAGGGAATGCCTGAGCCCACATAACTTCCTTTAACTAATACCCTCCAACTTCTCTTGTGGCAAACAATGTGAACTCTTTCCTTCCATTTGCTTTCCCCTCGCTGCTCCCCTTTCTTCCAATTTCCAGCCGAAACACACCATAAGGTTTCATGCTCAAAACTCTCTCTTGTTTCTCCATCCTTACAAATTCTTGTCTACTCTTCCTTGATAAAGAACAATCGTATGCACTGTATTACGACTTTCCAGATGTACTTTATAACAGTTATTGTTGCTAGAGTGCTTTTTTGCACTGGCAAACTCTTAATTGATAACAAGAGATTCTACAGATTGATGGTGACTCCATTACATGACTGCTTATCATGAATATCACACTTCCACTCATGTTTTTGCTTTAAAAGATCACTGATTACTTCCTTTTATAGGTATACTCGAATCTTCAGAAACTGTTTGGAAAATACGTTGGGCCTGGTGCTGTGGAACTGGTATCCCCTTTATCCTGGTAATTATCCTTCCTCAGATACTTTTCATGTCTCGTGTTTGAGATGCAACAAGAAATGATCTGTCTTCCGCCATTTCTATTCCAAAAAAGTAGATAATAAAAGATCACGTTCTTATCACTCATGAGCTGTGCTTTGTTTATTTACTAATTTATTTTCTCTAATTGTATTTGCTTCACGCAGAAAGATGCCTCATGCTATTCCAGCCAGTTTGTTGTGAGACTATCACCTGCTCTTGCAATTTCGAATAACATGGTATGCTAATTTATGAATATTGTGAGTTAGGAGCCTTTTGTATGAATATGAAATTGCACGTGCTCCCTTTCTTTTATTTTATCTTCTTCTTTGTGCTACATATGATGCTGCATGAGTTGCAGATCATGTGCATAGATCTGTTGTAACTTGGCAATGATTTGGAATGATGAATATCTTTACATGAATGTGCTTATGGCCAAAATTCTAGCAGAGATTATGTTAAGAGAATACAAATTTCTTTTACTGTCTGGTTAGTTAAGTAATTTATTTATATTATGCTAAATATGTCTTAGTACTATAAAACCGGGTGGTGATGGTGGTGGTTTTCGATAAAGATGGCTATGTAAAATTCAAGCATGAAGATTCTGGAAGATATATTTCCAGCAAATATGATGCCGGTAATGTTGCATTTGTTTGTCAGCTAATTTGGTGATTTAACACCGATGTGTTTCCAGACCAGTATCCCTCAGATAGGGTAACCTCATGTTTAGAATAGAAGTACCCAAAAAAAGCTAGCTTTGAGTTGACAAGAAAATTACCATTATGTTCTAACTTGCGGGAAAAAAAACAGTTATCTTTTGTTTTTTTATAAGGTAAAAAAAAAACGAAGTTAGCTATTGTTCTCCTCTTAGTTAACATATGTTAGCATCTAAATGCCCTGTTACCACATGTGAGGAAGTAGGTTATATTTTTCCCTATGCTCTCTTTAAATGTCCTTAGTTTTGAGGCAAATGAGAAAAAGTTCAGCAGTATAATCTAATGCTGGGTATTATTCTTTTGACTTTAACTACTCCTGCATTGACCAGATGAATATTAGTTTGCAAAATATTTATGCCAAAGAGACAGTGGCCTATCCTCATTTTGGTGAAACATCTTTGTATCATGTGCAATAATTTTTTAATTCTAAATTCAATTGCATTAGCTACCAAAAAATTGCCTCTTATCACACTAAGCCTTATAGGCTATTGCAGATGGTTTTGGCCTGAGCAATTTGACATGAACAAAGATCCCATATTTGAACTTATTGTACATATTTGAAATTATGAATTCTGAAATTCGTTGATTCAAAATCCTTTCTTAATCTTGTAGTGAACCAAATAATTTTTCATATAGAAAGCTTCTTTTGTGTCTTCCATCTTTTATATCTTGTGATTTTCAGGTTCGAAACTGAGATGATTTTTCCATTTTCCTTGTGTCACTCTTCTAGCCAGTTTAATTACTTCCGTATTCCTCTTTCATTTGAAGGCCACTCTCATCCGTCATCGAGGTAGTCTTTGATCCATTGGAATGCTCAGGACTGATAAACTATTACAATTAAAACCTCTAAAGGCTTTATTTTTCAGTTGTCAGTCATTAGTTAGTGAGCCTGTCCTTTCTATGTTATTCCTTTGCTAGCTCATATTGATGAAGCTTTTCTGATATTTGGGAAAGTTTTCTGCCTTTTCCAGCATCATAAGAGTTCTCACAAATTATTCTAAATCTTTGCTTTAGAGATACTTTTTGTGGACCTGACTGTAATGTTAGTGTTTTCCATTTCAAAATATGTTTGTACGCACTATGAACAATATGAAGCCCTTTCGATAGATGACATTTATCTGTATCCAAGTTATTGGTTGAATTCATGACTAGTGAAAGTACATAAAACTTGTAGTGACGGGGTCTTCCTTTTCTAGAAAATGCGACTTTCATTTTAGTTGCTTTTTTTGATGTATGCTCAACTGAAACCTTCAAGTTACTACTTCGGGTCTGTTAGAATAGGAGTAGGAACAAAAATAGTATATAAAATTCTACTTCGAAAAGAATTGTACTATAGTGTCTATAAATAGGGTCTCAGTATATGTAGAGACTGTTCAATAATATTTTTCTCCTATATTTCTCACATGATATCAGAGCTTCTACGATCTGGTAGAGAATCAGATTGCTTCCGCTGCCGGCGGACAACTCTAGAAAATATGTGTCGCCCGTCTGGCTAATGACTATGTTAACAAAAGTAGGGCTAATGATAAATGCATGAAAAACAATCATGTTGAGAGGAAGGACTGACAAAAAATAATTGAAAGAAAATAAGGTCAAACAGCTGCGGTGAGTGAAATCCCGACGACTTTCTAAGGTTGTGTGGTGTCAACCCCATATCCATTAGTGTTGTACGAAAACCAACACCACCACGGGGTCCCCCAGCCTCTCGTGAGTCGCAACCATAACCCACAAAATTCCACCAGCAGAAAACCTTCCACTCGCCCCAAGCGTTGTCGAAAACAGCCTTCTCCGGCGAGATCTACACCACGCGCTGCGTGCGTGAGCCTCTGTCCGACCACTTTCTTGGAAAGTATCCTGTGCATCATTCCAGCGATATCATTAGTCACTGCGAATTTGGTGACTACCCATTTCTCTCTCTATTTTCGTTGGTGTTGTGTAAAATCCAACACCACTACAAGGTCCAGCAACCTCTGGCGACCAAAGCCCAATCAGCCTTGCTGGTTGCAGATCCCTTATGCGTAGCTAGATCTAAGGTCCAAACGATCACGTTAATACCATGCGTCAGTGTGTGAGCCTATTCCCTCCAGTTTTCCGTGGCTTTTTCGTTCTACATCCGAATATTGTGTTTTAGTGGGAGGTAATTTGGTGTCCAGTAAGTGTAAGAATCAAAGTGTGGTTGCTCGATCTAGTGACTTGTGAGCTAGTGTGGATCAAACCGTTGCTGAGAGAACTAAAATTTGGAAAAATTGGTTAGATGAAACTTGTGTGATATTCAAGCGGACCTTCATATCGCATCAAATCTAGTATTTCATGAGAGGACTAAGCACATTGAGATTGATTGTCACTTTATCAGTGAAAAGATACTCTCGGGAGATATTATTACTAAATTTGTGAAGTCGAGTGATCAACTTGCAAATATATTCACCAAACCCCTCACCGGTCTTTGTATTAATTATATCTGTAATAAGCTCGGTACATATGACTTGTATGCATCATCTTGAGGGGAGTGTTAGATAGGAATAGGAACAAGGATAGTATATAGAATTCTACTTGGAAAAAGATTAGTATGTAGTATCCTACTTGGAAAAGGATTGTACTATAGTGTCTATTAATAGGGTCTTAGTGTAATAATATAAAGACACAATTCAATAATATTTTTCTCCTATATTTCTCACATGGTCATTACTGTTTTTCAGCCTCGACACAATGATCACACTCAATTTAGTTGCCGCTTGAAAGATTGCGCAAACATCAATATCTTGTGGGCATCACTTATAATTGAGGAATGCACTCGACTTGGTCTGACGGTAAGAATATCTGTAACTTCATAAATTTTATTTAATTGGACTACAAGTATCTGATTCTTTCACATCTAGTATTTTTGTGTAGCTCCAGGATCACGGTCATCTCCTCTTGCTATTGCTGCTTCTACTCATCCTACTACAAGTTGTATTGCATGCATCGATGAACGCTCACTTGCATTTCATGCCGTTGGTTATGCCAGAAGTTCTCATAAACCCGCTGTTATCATCACGTCATCAGGCACAGCAGTTTCAAATCTTCATCCTGCTGTGCGTACTAAGATTTAATATTCATATTCACTTCAGCAGTTTTCATTACTATCTTGTTTCCTCGTTATTTACATGTTAATTCAAATTTAATTTACGAAGCTATATTCCACAAGTAGCTTATATAAAGCAGCCAGCTTGTTTGACATGACAATATTTGCTATGGTTTGCTAGTATGCTACTTCTTTAGGAGATATATATCTGCGGCTGCATGGACATGCTTGTATCAGTTTAAATGTATCGTATATTGCAATAGGGTAAGATGTAATATTAGCCTGAGAAAGTTATGTGTACTAGTTATGCATCATTTTACATTTCTCTTTACAGCATCCACTTATACTTGAAGAAAAAGTTTAATTTTCTTTAGATATTCCCCTTCTTCTTGAAGGTAGGATTCTATTTAGTTGCAACATTGCATCAAGTCATTTTTAAACTGTTCCATGGAAAAGCACAGGTCGTGGAAGCCAGTCAAGAATTTGTTCCGCTGCTGTTACTTACAGCAGATCGACCTCCAGAGCTGCAAGATGTTGGAGCAAACCAAGCCATCAATCAGGTCAATCATTTCGGTCCATTTGTGAGGCACTTCCTCAGTCTTCCTGCGCCCAGTGATGATATTTCTGCAAGAATGGTGCTTACCTCCATTGACTCTGCTGTTCATATTGCAACTTCTTCACCAAGTGGTCCAGTTCATATCAACTGTCCTTTTCGAGAACCACTGGAAAATAGCCCAAGAACATGGAACCCTATTTGTTTAAGAGGGTTAGACTCTTGGATGTCAACCAGTGTACCTTTTACCAGCTATATCCGAGTTCAACATTCTTGTAGATGCAATTACAATACCTTTATGGATGAAGCTCTGAAAGTGATAAAAAAGGCCAGTAGAGGCTTTCTGTTGCTTGGCGCTATACACCGGGAGGATGACATATGGGCTGCTCTTCTCCTTGCTAAACACCTTTCATGGCCCGTTGTAGTTGACATTCTGTCAGGTCTCCGACTGAGAAGATATTTTGTTCTATTTCCTGAATTTGAAGATAGTATTCTTTTTATCGATCATCTAGATCATATGCTACTTTCAGACTCCATCAAGGATTGGATGAAGGCAGATGTGATAATCCAGGTATGTGCTTGAGTAGGTTCTCTCTGATCTAGCTGCATGTACTGTGTTTGGGATGAACCTGTTTCTGTCATTGGTTCTTGACTCCTTAAGAGAAGATGTCATTGGTTCACTTTCTCCATTTCATGCCTGTGCCTAACAATATAAAAATATAGATAGTAGGATGGGAATAATACTTCTGGTTCTATCCTTCAAAATTGGGGCAAGTTGGAGCAACGTATTTTGTGATTGAAATAGGAATTACTCATAAGAGAATTAGTTTCCTGGGTCTTTCAAAATTGCTGATTATTGACCTTTCCGTAGTGTCTATTTTGTTTAATGACGGATGGCTCGTCTTAATTTCTCTTATTGTACTAAAAATGTGTGGAACCTTCTGGTTGTATATGGCTAGCTAAGCAATTGAATATCATAATCAAATGAGTGGAGAAAGACTGCTTTGATTTCGATATATAAGGAAAGACTACTCTGATTTCAATATATAAGGAAAGACTACTTTGATTTCGATATATAAGGACAAAGGATATAAATATATAAAGTCGTACAATTATTGTGACATTACACTAATGAGTTATGTTAAAGAAATGGATCTTGGACCTAATTCAATCCAAAAAGCTAGCTCAAGAGGTGAAGATTGCCCAAGTCATATAAAGAGATCTCCCAAGTCAATCTATAGTTGGAATTATGGAGAAATACCCAATAAACTAAGGTTTTAGGATATGTAGATGTGTAAATATATGCTTGCAAATTAGCATTCATAAGAAGAATGAAGATGAAATAAGATTAGACGAGATTGCAGTGTCTTAACGCAAACAATTAAGATAGATGGAGTATCGTCTACAAAGATGCTTCATCTAGAATTGAAATAGGTTGAGTGAAATAGATGAGTGCAATGTGAGCGTTATGCGATGTAAAGAACCTAATCAGGATTTGGGTGGAAGACAAGTTTAGAAATAGCTGTAAAACCAGCAAACATTACATGTGATTGAATGATTGCTAAGTTGCTTGGACCTAAGTTGCGCGGAATCTTTGCTTTTGATGCCGCACCCGTGTCGGATTCTCCAAAAATACACTACTTTTGGAGAATCCGACACGCACCCGTCAACATTTTTGAAGAGTCCAAGCAACATAGGCTTGGACTCTCCAAAAATTTGGTTGCAATTATGGACTCGGACAATCCTCCCTTCATAAGCTAACTTTTGGGGTTGAGTTAGGCCCATGTGCCATTTCTTTACATGGTATCAGTGTCAAACCATCTCAATTCTTTGTTCACCGATGTTGGCCCCCCATATTAAATTGTCCACTCTCCAGTTTACGAGGTCTGGCCGTGTGGGGGAGTGTTAAGAGTCCCACATCGCAAAAGGGATGGGCAATTGGTCTCCTTATATGGACTTGAACAATCCTCACCCTATGAAGAGGGAATTGCCCAAGTCCATACAAGGAGTACATAATTACCTCATCCCACCGATGTGGGACTTAACACCCTGTCTCACGCCTAGGACCGGACATCTGGTGCGTGGACAATTTAATATGGGGACCCAACATCGGTAAAACATAAATTGGGATGGGCCTGACTTTGATACCATGTAGAAATAGGCTTTGGGCCCGACTAGCTTTTAGGGTTAGGTTAGGCCGAAGGTCCATTTCCTTACACAATACACAACAACAAAACGTTGAAAGCAATCTATTCTTAATCATTGAAAACAAATATGGTGTTGCAAATTTCAAGGATATTATCAAATGTAACTTGAATTGACAGAACAATGACAAGAAAGTCAAGATTGAGAGGAGGGTGTTGATCGCGTAAAAAGTAGAAGCATCGCCGCTAGAGAGATAGTGGCACTGGAACAGTCACTGAAAAAATAAATTTTGTTTGAACGATTGATTATAAAGAAATGAGCAAAACTTGAATGATTGCTAGAAAGGGGAGAAATGCATCAATTTTCGCAGCAGAGACCAGCGACTCCCGACACCAAAGAGGAAAAAAGGACAGCGGGAGCTATTTGGTTATCTACAAAGATCCCTCATAGAAACCGGATTTGCATCTGTTAGTTCAAAGAAAATAATCTCGCTCGGTGATGGGACATTTTAATGACCATATAAATGAATACATGTTTCTTTTATTAAGAGCTTAAAGTTTTGGCGGAAAGTGGAGGCAAATAATTTAAGAGTATGCTGTAGGGATGTAAATGGGGCGGGGGGGGGGGGGGAGAGGGGAGGGGCAATCATTGACCTGCTAAGATTTTGACCCACCTTGCCCCCTTTATGCTTTCTTTCATATTTTCTCTACATTTTTATTTTTCAGTATTCTATTTATTTTTTTAACTTTTTGATATGAACTTTATATATTAGACATACCTACCTTATACAATATAACCAAATTTAACCTCAATGTTTGGCGTGTCCAGAAAGTAGAATAAATATATAATAGTAACCTTGCCTTATTCTCTCATTCAATCCAAGGGCTATAACAATTATCTCTCTGGTCCCCATCTTGGCATTTGTTACTTTGCTTTTACTAAAGCACTAGACACACAATTATGAAAAGCAAAATTAAACTTTTATTATATTAAAATTAAACGGTTGTCTATTTGACACATAATAGAAATGTTTCTTTTTGATCCAGGTTTGTAAATTGGGTGTGAGCATTTATAACTCCAGCTCCTCTTAAATTTGGTAACATATATTTATGTAGCTACTGAATAATCTTTCCTTAAGACAAATTGTAATTTTCCCTTTTTCTGTTGATAATGATCCTTATTTCTTTAAGACATTATATACTAATGTTGTAATGAAATGTGCTCGCATAAAGCGGAATGGATATAAGTTTTTATAACATGATCGCTACTCTGCTAATTTTTGTGGGCTTAGGCCTGTTTCTCCAAAACCCACCACCTGACCTGCCCCAATGAAATTTTTACCAAAATAAATTTTGCCCTGCTCCGCCCCATTTATGTCCTCCCCTGCCTTGCCCTGCCTGGCCCCTCTCTACCCATTGCCATCCCTAAGCATACAATACGAAAACATTTGACCTCTTATGCTGACTTTCTTAAGTGAATGTATTAACATTTGCTGGGGTGTAGTTGATTTGCAGATACAGATAACTTTCCACCATTGCTTGAAAACCTCCCCTTTGTCCATGACTGATTCTGTTTTCTTGTAGGAAACTTTATATTCATTGAATCATGTCCCGGAGACGAAATTAGTATTGCTTAAGTTGGATTTCAACGAGTAGGCACAATATATTCTGTTAAATTATATGTATATGAAATTATGCTTCATGGTACATGTATTTAGTTAATTATGGCCAAATAAGGAACTTCATTCAGTTGGTACATATAACAGATTGGAAGTCGGATAACAAGCAAGCGTGTGGCTCAACTGCTAGAGAGCTGTTTTCCATGTTCATATATAATGGTTGACAATCATCCAAGTCGCCATGATCCTTCACATATTGTAACACATAGAATCCAGTGTGCGATTCCTCAGTTTGCAGATTATTTGATCACAGCTTGTACACCACATCCTAGGAGAAAATGGGAATGTTTTTTACAAGCATTGAACAGTGTGGTATGTAATTTAATTGACTTCGTATCGTCTTCCATACTGCAAATTATGAATCTGCGTATAATGTCTATATTTCCTGTATGTGACATATTTCCTTGAACTTCTACTCTGTCCCTTCCTCCAGATACAAGTAAAAGATAGAAAAGGATAACTCTGACATCATCAACTCTTAATTGCAGCTCTATCAATTTACTGTAATAGATATTATAGAGCTAGTCTTAAAGTACTAGGAGATGTGTAGATC
>JAJOOO010021588.1:0-16615 GCA_029582685.1 Solanum piurae
CATTTAAGTCAAATACTAAGGAAAGAAAAATAGAGTTCCCATAAACTCTAACAAAAGTCAAACAATAACTAAACAAATGCGGAAGAAATAACCTAGAACCTGAAAGTCAATGTACCAAAACATTTAACAATGAACCAAGTCTAAACAAGAAGGGATACAACCCCAAACTAATGAACTAATCAACTAAATAAAACAATTGTCTAAGTCCAGAAATGGTGGACATAGAAGAAAGAGAATCCCATGCCAGCCCGGAATAATTGGCTCACCCTTGAATTCGAACGATCACTAATCTCCTAAGCGAGGTCTGTCAGTAGCCGCTTGAAGATGCCCTGTACTCAACAAAAATAAGAGCAAGTGCAGTATAAGTACACAACCACAGTGTACCGGTAGGATCACGCGGCTATCCCACTAGTGCAACATAAAGAAGTCAAGACAACAATATAATCACATGCATATATATATCAACATATACAATATTATCAACATTTACGAACAACGATCAGTTTCACATTTCTCAAATATCACAGTTATATCAAGTAGTTGGTTCTCTCAAGGAACCCAAACCCAAACAATTAGCATGCCAAAATGTGGCAGCCGATCCCATATTTATGCCGGAACGTGGCAACCGATCCAAGTTAGTTATGCCGGAATGTGGCAACCGATCCCATTCACACACCACAATCACACTCACAGTCACAAGTATATCATCAAGATCATACATTTAAGTCATGATTCATGGCATTCATCATTCCTCTATCTCATTTATAAGAAGTGTGATTAACATTGCAATATTCATACATATACAAGTATCATAATGAAGCAAGAAAAAACATACATCACACAATCATAGAATCACAACCATCACCTACCTCGAAACAAGCTTGAAACCCTAAGAAACTTGATCCTTCCCTTTTCGGATTCGTTCCGCTTGTTCTTGGTCTACAAACAATCAATATAATACGGGAATCAATAAACAATCACTAATTACCCAAATTACTAACAATTCTATGAACCCTAGATCAAAACTAATGATCCCAATTATCCAATTTAGGGTTGTTTCCACCATAGAATCTATAACAAAAACCTCCCCCATCATTAATTACCCATTCTATTACGTTCTATGGATTGAAAAACAGATTCGGGGAGTGAAAAGCTTACCTTTAGCCTCAAGAATGGTGAAAAACGAGTAGGAGTCGCCTGGGGTTCGTTCCTTAAGTCTAAAAATCGAAAAGTGCCAAATAAGGTCTTTTAGGGGTTTATTAACGACTTTAAGTCGTGTCGGACCCGCCACACCCCGCTACAGCGGCCCCGCCAGAGCGGCAAAACCCAGCGCCAAAGCGGCATTCACGAACCAGTGAGATATTTAAAGAATTCCAAGACTCCCATTTCACAACACACCTCTAACCCATGACACTCAGAAAATACCGTTTACGCTAAGATCGATTCTGGGAGTTCTACTCACCCGAATTCAATTCCGTAAAGTCGTATGGGTACTTTAATGAGTTATCTAACTACTCATGTAATCAAAATCATAATTAACTCACCCAATTTTTAGCAGATTTTCCTACACCTTAAAGACTCCGATTTCATCCAAATCTGAAGGTTGAGAAATTTCAAGATACTATGAAAATAATTTCCGACCCAAAATTTTACCCCGTTGGCTTTTCTATAACGACGGAACCTGGTAATTACAAATATATATATATATATATATATATTCTATTATATAGAAGAGTGAAGTGGTAGGACGACCAAGGGTACAAATGTAATTTTATTCTAACAAAAATCTATTAAGAAAGATAGTAAATAATTCTAGAAACATCGTTCTATGAATGAAGTGAATTATGATCAAGGGTAAAAATGTAATTTCACGCTAACAAAACTTTACCGATATCAAGAAAATTAAATAGTTCAAGAAACATCTTTTGTTATGGTTATTACCATTAACTTATTTTGTTATTACTTCACTTTCTTTCCTTTTGTGCATTATTGTAATATATATTCATTAAAAAAAATTACTATTACTTTAATTTAATTCTTAATATTTTTTTCTATTAATTATGCTTATAAAAATTCATTATGAATTAATTATTTTCACCTTTATTTTGGCTCTAATTAATATACTTGAAAAGAAACAAGTGTGATAAAAATTAATAATATATATTAGATTGAAATTGTTAAAAAATAATTTTACAAATAAAAATGAATAGGATGATATATTTGCATTTAAGACAACCAAGAATAAAAATGTAATTTCATTATAACAAAAATCTATTAAGAAAGATAGTAAGAAAAATAAATAATTCTAGAAACATCTTTCTATATATGAAGTGAATGATGACCAAAGGTAAATGTGTAACTTCACGCAAACAAAAATCTACCACGAATGATGACAAGAAAACTAAATAGTTCTAGACATATCTTTAATTATTGTTGTTATTATTAACTCATTTTGTTATTACTTCACTTTTTTATAAGTTATTGTGATATCTACTCATTACTCTATTTTACTATTACTTTAATTTAATTTTTAATATTTTTTTTATTCATTATACTTAATAAAAATGTCTACTTTAATATAAAAATTCATTATTTAAAAATATAATTAAGTACTTTCACTTTTATTTTGGCTCTAATTAATATACCAGAAAAGAAATAAGTGTGATAAATTAATAATATATATTGCATTGAAATTAAAGAATAAATAAAATTAGTTTCAATATTAAAAAAAATATGTCTTAAAAGATGTTAAAAAATAACTTTACAAGTAAAATGAATAGGATGGTATATTTGCATTTAAAGTAAACTAAAAATGTTTACTACATTATAAAAGAGTAGTTCTTCATTAAAATATATAATCAAATTTTTACTTTTATTTGATTTCAAACATATTAATCTGAATAGTGAACTAATGTAAGTTTAATTTAAATTTAAAGTTGCCGGGCCAAAATTTGGTATTTTTCTATTATATGGAAATATGAGGTTGAGGACGATCAAGGATAATATGGTCACTTCATATATATTTCAATTTATAATTCTATTTTTAAATTTGTCAAAATATTTTTTCAAGTGGCTAAATTTCCTCCATAAGCTACATGATTATTCTAGAAACTACAAATTATAAGATTTTTCTAGAACTAAGTCTGTGACACAAATAAATAGACACTAACTCATTCTTCATTTCATTCACTCCTCAATTCTCTCCCCTCTCATGTCTTAATACCAATAATTTTTTTGCCCTTTATTTCTAATTTGCATCCTAAATATTACACACTTCAGTATATAGCTCTTATTAGGAAGACCAATAACACAGTTTTTTCAACATTAATAACTTCATTTTTCATCAATTCCCTACATAATGGCCCTACTTTTGTAAAACAATTATAAGAAAGAAGTAAAATTCACTATTTCTTAGTGAACGCATCACTTCTGGGCCTTGTCCAAATAACAAATTTTCAACAAAATTCAATTGATCCACATTTTTCAAACATTCTAATGAATATTATAATGAACTAGTTAACATGTGAAATCCAATATCAATCACAATTGCAATTTTCAAAAGGCATAATTCATAAGGGATGCAATCAGTGAGCAAATGATGTCATTAGGTATCACAGAGACCTAGCACCTAAGACGTAGAACAATAACAACTTGGCGGCATAATCTTTGGCTGCAAAATGTACACTATGAATGTGTATACTAAATCATCTATTTGGTTAGTTATTTCGTTGCTAAGGTATTTATATATAATTTACTAAATAGTTTTAGATGTCCTTTTGTCTATTATATGTGAGTTGAATTTTATTTTACTTTCCTTTTTTTGTGTAGGTTTGCCTACACCACATTTTTCATATGGGAAGAACATAGATTCAGGTCTACCGCTGTTTTTGTTCAACTACAACAATCGGAAGCTTCATGGTATCTATGAAGCTACAAGCTCCGGAAAAATGAATATCAATCCACATGGTTGGACGTTAGACAGTTCTGGAAGAACTAAATATCCTACATAGGTTTTATGTTATATTTTCTTTATATGTGATTTATTTGGTTGTGTTGATGCTTTTCTTTTTATGCTTTCTCTTGTTTATAAACTTCTGTGTCTACACTGCAAATCATTGGCAGAAACTTTGTTTAAGCCTATAATTCAGGATAAATATTACAATGATCAGCATCATTTCATGTTTGAGCTAGATCGTGTTCAACCGGCTAATCTGATCTTCAAGTTCTCATCTTGTTTATTGACTCCAAAATTTTAAGTGTCAATACACAAGGAGAGAACTTGGAGATCAAATTAGTAGCTTAAACAGTATCTAGCTCAAACATGTAATGATGTTGATCAAGGGTAAAAATGTAATTTCATTCTAACAAAAATCTATTAAGAAAGATAGTAAATAATTCTAGAAACATCTTTCTATGTATGAAGTGAATTATGATCAAGGGTAAAAATGTAATTTCACGCTCACAAAAATCTACCAAGAATGATATCAAGAAAATTAAATAGTTCTAAAAACATCTTTTGTTATGGTTATTACCATTAACATAATTTGTTATTACTTCTCTTTCTTTTCTTTTGTGCGTTATTGTAATATATATTCATTAATTTTTTTTACTATTACTTTAAATTAATTCTTAATATTTTTTTCTATTAATTATGCTTATACAAAATGTCTACTTTAATATAAAAGTTCATTATGAATTAATTATTTTCAACTTTATTTTGGCTCTAATTAATATACTTGAAAAGAAACAAGCGTGATAAAAATTAATAATATATATTATATTGAATTAAAGAAAAAGATGGTAAAAAGTAATTTTACAAATAAAAATGAATTGTAAAAATATAATTTTATTATAACAAAAATCTATTAAGAAAGATAGTAAGAAAAACAAATAATTCTAGAAACATCTTTCTATATATGAAGTAAATGATGATCAATAACAAAAATCTATTAAGAAAGATAGTAAGAAAAATAAATAATTCTAGAAACATCTTTCTATATATGAAGTAAATGATGATCAAAGGTAAAAATGTAACTTCACGCAAACAAAAATCTACCAAGAATGACGACAAGAAAACTAAATAGTTCTTGTAACATCTCGCAAATTGAAATAACTAGGAAAGAGTTAAAAGTTAGGGAAAGAATCATGTTTGGAAAGTATATGAAAGTCTGGAAAATGGTGAAGTATGTTAGTTGAGTTTTTGGTCAAGTTTAAACGGCCATAACTCTTAACTCAGGATGAGTTAGGTGTATTTCCAGATATGGTTGGAAATCTCTTGGAATAACCTTTTCAACTCCGCTGATTTTGCGTGATTCCGAGTTCGTATTAGTGAGTTATGCCCTTTGGAGTTGATCTGTTTGAATAAGAAAAGTCTAATCCGGATTTTGGAAGGGTAATTTAGTTTTTTCCTTACCTAATTATTCTAATTCGTTTTTAGGAGTTAATTGGGGTAAAATCAGATTTTAGTCAGTTTAGAAAAGTTGAAGTTTCACGATAGGGCTTGGAAAAAAGAGAAAAGAGGAGAAGGGAGAAGAGAAATCAAGATTTGCCAAGATCGTGCGATTTGGTTGTGGATTTCCCCAAGGAATTAATCCTACAAGGTATGTGAGGCTTTCATAATGTTGGGTTCGTTCACCCACGTTCCAAACATGTTTATTTCAGTGTGAATTCGTCCTGAAAGAGTCTGAAAGTTAATGTTCTTGATATATATTCTTGAATTTGATAATGTTCTTGAGTTGGGCTGAAATTGAGAAGTTTCTGAGATTGTTACGTCAAATTATTGAGCTGGTTGGAGTTAGGTTCTTAGGTACATTTGCTGGGTATCTGTATCTAAAAAAATTTTGGGAAAAAGAACCGAGTTTGGGCGATTTGGGGCTGGAAAACGAAGAGGAAATTTAGTCGGGCAAATTTGGGCTCTGGCTCCGCGTCGTGCACCTGCTCCCCAGATTTCGGAAATATGCCTTCGTGGAACGGAGCGGTCACAGACCGTTCTGCCTCAAAAAGTATTTTTGCGACCAAAATGTAAATATTTCTCCGCGTCGCGGACCTACCCTCAGACAGAGAATCTTTTACCTTTTCTCATGTTTAGCTATCTAAAAACACTCCTAAGCATCACGAGATCTTTCCTATCACAAATCACGATCCTTGAATCCATAATTCAATTCAAGGAAAGCTAAGAGTCAAGTTTAGAAGTCAAGAGGCAAGTCAAGAGAAGTTAATTAAAGTTTTTCAAAAGTCTTTCACAAACGTTTTAACTTTGTTCTAAGACATATGTTTTAAGTTGAGCAAAGAGTAAAGAGTTGAGTTCATTTCTCCAAAAGTTATAAGGGAACTAAGTATTCCCAAGAGTTTAAAATATTTTCACATTTGAACAAGAAAGGGAACATCGATTCCAAGAGAGCTTTTAAGCTATGCTTTGAATAACTATCTCAAACCAAAGAAAAAAGTTTGTTTTAAAAACATATGAGTTAAGTATATTTTGGGAGTAGTATTGAGCAACGATATGGGGATGCGAGTTCAGATTAACTCAAGTCTCCATAAACGATGTAGTCATCATGGGTAGTAAATGATCATACTTTTTAGATGACTCCTTAAGATGCTTTTAGCATAGACTAGTGGATCCACTTAGTTAAGTGTTCTATATGACGGCAAAGTATAGGACAGTTCTGGCAGCGTGGGCAAGACGTCATATCACCACTTAGGCTCATAGTGGTGGTTGTCGGTTAGAGAAACTCCCACAAAAACTATATTACTTTATTATATGTGTAAAGTTGAGTTTGTTATTCCATTTTATTTAACGAACTAAGTTTTTTTCCACTGTTATACAAGCTTTATATATATTGCATATGTTTATTGCTTTATATTGAGTTAAGTTATTCAGGAATTGAGTAATGCCAAGGTAAATGCTCCTTTCAGATCTTTTTCAAGCTTAAGTTATGTCTAACATTCCAACTCGCATACTCGTACATTCAATGTACTGATGTCAGTTGGCCTGCATTGTCTTATCATGCAGACACAGGTAACCAGGATAAACATCCAGCGCCTCGTTGATCAGGTTGAGCACTCAAAGTCAGTTGGTGACCTTCCTTGCATTCCAGAGGACTCTTTTATCATTTGCTTTCTAGCTTTCAGTTGTTAGGATGATTGGGGGTCCTGTCCCGACATCCCTCTTTGTTTTAGAGGCTTCCTACACAGTTAGTAGTTCAGTTGTCTTTACATTATCATTTCATATATTAAGACTTGAGTTGGCATTTTGGCCAAGTTAAATGTTTGACCTTTTAAGCATTCTCAGTATTTTATTATTCAAGTGAGTATAGTGCTATTGATCATTATAAATATGCATAGAGTCTTCCGCTGAGTAAGTAAGTCAGGCCAATGGTTCGCTTGGGGCCAGCAATGGTTCTCGAGTGCCAGCCATGTCCGGGATGTAGGCTTGGGGTGTGACAAATTTGGTATCAGAGCATAGAGTTCAAGAGTCCTAGGGAGTCTATAAAGTCGCGTCTGTAGAGTCCTGGTTATCGGTGTGAAGCGCGCCACATCTATAATTAGGAGACTGCAACACTTAGGAAATATTCTCACTTCTTTCATACTTATTTCGTGCGTTAGAATTTAATCTCTAAAAAGTTTCCTTCTAATTCATGCTTGCATGTGTTTTCAGATAATCATGCCTACACGAAGAGCTTTCAGAGGTCGTCCTGCTAGAAGGAATTTTTAGGATCAAGTGGTATCCAATGCACCTGAAGTGCAACCCCAAGGAGAGGTTACCAATGCTGAGTTTCGTGTGGCTATCTGGATGTTGTGCCAAGTTGTGACCAACCAAGCTAGGTAACAAAAAGGAGCTAGACAGGAAGCGACTGATACTTCGAGGATCCGAGAGTTCTTGAGGATGAATCCTCCAAATTTCACAGGATCAAGTACTGAGGATCCAGAGAGTTTTGTTAAGGAACTAAAAAAGGTATTTGAAGTTATGCATGTAGCCAATACTGAGAGAGTTGAACTAGCTACATATCAACTGAAGAATGTTGCTAGGACTTGGTTTGACTAGTGGAAAGAGGGTTGAGCTGAGGATGCACCACTTGCGAGTTGGGCATGTTTTGAGGAGGCCTTCTTGGGGCATTTCTTTCCCCGAGAATTGAAAGAGGCTAAGGTATGAGAATTTCTTAACCTTAAGCAAGATTCTTTGAGTGTTCATGAGTATAGGTTGAAGTTCACCCAACTATCTCGTTATACTATGAAGATGGTTACAGACATGAGGAGTAGAATGAGCATGTTTGTTGTTGGGTTGTCCCGTCTATCAAGCAAAGAGGGCAGGGCAGCTATGTTAATTAGAGACATGGACATATGAAGGTTGATAGTCTATGTGCAGCAGGTTGAGGAAGAGAAGATGAGTGATAGGGAGGAATTCAGAAATGAGAAAGCTAAGACAGGGAATGAGTTCGGGCAGCAGAAAGGTAATGTGAACTGTTCGTCTTTTCAGCAGAAGCAAAAGGGACATGCTCCATCATCTTCTAGTGCACCTGCACCCAAAAACAAAGGTGAGTATAATGGCCAGAATTCACAGAACTTCAGAGCTAGACCTGCACAGTCTCAGTGTAGTATGGCACAAAGAGGTAATTGTGCCCCTGCATGTGCTAGATGTGGTAGAACCCACCTAGGTAAGTGTCGTGATGGCCAATCGGGTTGTTTCAAGTGTGGACAAGAGGGTCACTTCCTGAAAGAGTGCCCTAAGAATAGGCAAGGTAGTGGAAATCAGGGCAATAAAGCCCAACAGATAGGGCTGCACCTAGGGGAACTACATTCGGTACCGTTGGAGGAGCAAACCGCCTTTATGAGATCACTAGTCGCCATGAGTAAGAAAACTCTCCAGATGTTGTCACTGGTATGATCAAAGTCTTTACTTTTGATGTTTATGCTTTGCTATACCCAGGAGCCAGTTTGTATTTTTTAACCCCTTATGTTGCAAATCAGTTTAATGTTATTCCTGAGAAACTCTGTGAACCCTTTTATGTTTCTACACCTATTGGGGAGTCTATTCTAGCTGAGCGAGTATATCGTGATTTTGTCATTTTCATCTATCACAAAGACACCATGGCTGATTTAATTGAATTAGACATGGTAGATTTTGATGTCATTCTAAGTATGGACTGGCTTTATGCCTGTTATGCGTCAATAGATTGTAGGACTCGAGTTTTCAAGTTCCAAATTTCTAATGAGCCAGTCTTAGAGTGGAAAAATAGTTCATCAGTGCCTAAGGGTCGTTTCATTTCATCCTTAAGGAAAGAAAGTTGGTTTCCAAGGGGTGTGTCTATCACTTTGTCCGAGTTAATGACTCTAGTGTTGAGATACCTCTTATTCAGTCAGTTTCTATAGTAAAAGAGTTTCCAGAAGTTTTTTCAGATTATCTACCCGGAGTCCCTCCTGAGAGAGAGATAGACTTCGGTATAGATGTTCTTCCAAATACTTGTCCTATCTCTATTCCGCCATATAGAATGGCACCAGTAGAGTTGAAAGAGTTAAAAGAGCAGTTGAGAGATCTTTTAGAGAAAGGTTTTATTCGACCAAGTGTCTCACCTTGGGGTGCTCCGGTCGTATTTGTGAGGAAGAAAGATGGTTCCCTTAGAATGTGTATAGATTATCGCCAGTTGAACAAGGTTACCATCAAGAAAAAGTATACTCTTCCGAGATTTGATGATCTTTTCTATCAGCTTCAGGGTGCTTCTTGTTTTCTAAGATAGATCTCAGATCAGGTTACCATCAGTTGAGAGTAAGGTAATGTGATATTCCCAAGACAACATTCAGGACCCGTTATGGTCACTATGAGTTTTTGGTCATGTCATTCGATTTGACCAATGCACCTGCAGCGTTCATCGACCTTATGAATAGAGTTTTCAAACCTTATTTAGATATGTTTGTTATCGTCTTCATTGATAACATACTAATCTATTCAAGGAATGAAGAAGATCATGCTAGCCTTCTTAGAACAGTTCTTCAGACTTTGAAAGATAAGGAATTTTATGCTAAGTTCTCTAAATGTGAGTTTTGGCTTAAGTCTGTTGCGTTCTTCGGCCACATAATTTTTGGTGATGGAATTAGAGTTGATACCCAAAAGATAGAGGCAGTGCAGAGTTGGCCTAGACCCACATATCCAACTGTTATTAGGAGTGTCTTGGGTTTGGCAGGATATTATAGGAGGTTCGTAGAGTGGTTCTCGTCTATTTCTTCCCCTTTAACCAAGTTGACTCAGAAAATAGTAAAGTTTCAGTGGTCTGAAGCTTGTGAGAAAAGCTTTCAGGAATTGAAAAAGAGGTTGACTACTACCTAGTTTTGACATTACCAAAAGGTATGCAAGGCTTTGTTGTGTATTGTGATGCGTCTAGAGTTGGTTTGGGTTGTGTGCTAATGCAGAATGGCAAAGTTATACCTTATGCCTCCAGACAGTTGAAAATCCATGAGAAAAATTACCCAACCCATGACTTAGAGTTGGCTGTTGTAGTATTTTCTTTGAAGATATGGCTTCATTATTTGTATGGTGTTAATGTGGATGTATTCACTGATCACAAGAGTCTTCAATATTTGTTCACTCAGAAGAAGTTTAATCTCAGACAACGGAGGTGTTTAGAACTACTCAAGGATTATGACATGAGTATTCTTTATCATCCAGGTAAGGCTAATGTTTTTGTTGATGCTTTAAGCAGGTTATCTATGGGTAGTACCGCCCATGTGGAAGAAGAAAAGAGAGAGTTAGCGAAAGATGTGCAAAGACTTGCATGCTTGGGAGTCCGACTAATGGATTTCACAGAAGGAGTAGTAGTGGTGACGAATGGGGCTAAGTCATCATTAGTGTCAGAAGTAAAAGAGAAGCACCAAGATCCCATTTTGCTTGAATTGAAGGCAAATGTTCATAAGCAAAAAGTAATGGCTTTTGAAGAAGGGAGAGATGGTGTATTGAGGTATCAAGGTAGATTGTGTGTACCAATGGTAGATGGACTCCAAGAGAGGATCATGGAAGAAGCTCATAGTTCCAGATATTCAATTCATCCGGGTTCTACCAAGATGTATCGCGATTTGAGAGAAGTGTATTGGTGGAGTAGTATGAACAAGGGCACTGTAGAGTTTGTGGCCAAGTGTCCGAATTTCCAACAAGTTAAAGTAGAGCATCAAAGGCCCGGTGGTTTGGCTCAGAGTATAGAAATTCCGGAATGGAAGTGGTAGATGATTAATATGGACTTCATCACAGGTTTACCAAGGTCTCGCAGGAATCATGAATCTATTTGGGTGATTGTCGATAGAATGAAAAAATCAGCCCACTTTTTGCCGGTAAAGACTACCCATTCAGCAGAAGATTATGCTAAGCTATATATTCAAGAGGTGATAAGACTTCATGGGGTTCCGTTCTCTATTATTTCATATAGAGGTGTGCAATTTACTGCACAGTTTTGGAAGTCTTTTCAGAAAGACTTGGGTTCGAAGGTGAACTTAAGTACTGCTTTTCATCCTCAGACTGATGGGAAAGAAGAGCGCACCATTCATACCTTAGAGGATATGTTGAGGGCGTGCGTGGTCGATTTCAAGAGTAATTGGGATGACCACCTACATCTCATCGAGTTCGCTTACAACAGTAGTTTCCACTCTAGCATCCAAATGGTTCCTTATGAAGCTCTTTATGGGAGAAGATACAGATCTCCTATTGGATGGTTTGAAGTTGGTGAAGCTAGGTTGATACGACCAGATCTAGTTCATCAAGCTATGGAGAAGGTGAAAGTGATTCAAAAGAGGTTGAAGACGGTAAAGAGTCGTCAGAAATCCTACACTGATGTTAGGAGAAGAGAGTTAGAGTTTGAAGTTGATGATTGGGTGTATTTAAAAGTTTCACCCATGAAGGGCGTTATGAGATTTGGTAAGAAGGGGAAGTTTAGTCCCCGGTATATTGGACCTCATCGAATAGCCAAGAGGATTGGCAAAATAGCTTATGAGTTGGAGCTACCACAAGAGTTGGGAGCGATTCATCCGGTATTTCATGTCTCCATGTTGAAGAATGCATGGGTGATCCTTCATTGATCATACCAACTAAAGATATTGGGATCAAGGGTAGCTTATCTTATGAGGAGATTCCTGTTCAGATTCTAGATCGACAAGTTCGCAAGTTGAGGACTAAGGAAGTAGCATCAGTCAAAGTCCTTTGGAGGAACCAATTTGTTGAGGAAGCTACTTGGGAAGATGAGGAGGATATGAAGAAGAGATATCCACATCTCTTCGAATCCGGAGAAGTTCCAAATCAAGGTACTAATCCTTTTCTTGGCATTTTATTTATAAATTGGCATGTTGTGTTTTCTTTGCTTGTTGGGTGTTTGAAATGTATGATTAATATTACACGCTTAGCCTATTCAGAGTAATCTCATTCGAGGAAGAATATTCCCAAGGGGGAGATATTGTAACATCTCGCAAATTGAAATAACTAGGAAAGAGTTAAAAGTTAGGGAAAGAATCATTTTTGGAAAGTATATGAAAGTCTGGAAAATGGTGAAGTGTGTTAGTAGAGTTTTTGGTCAACTTAAAAAGTCCATAACTCCTAGCTCAGGATGAGTTAGGTGTATTTCAAGATATGGTTGGAAATCTCTTGGAATAACATTTCCAACGCCGCAGAGTTTGCGCGATTCCAAGTTCGTATGGAGGAGTTATGTCCTTTGGAACTTGAGATGTTTGAATAAGGAAAGTCTAATCTAGATTTTGGAAGGGTAATTTTGTCTTTTCCTTACCTAATTATTATAATTCGTTTATAGGAGTTAATTGGGGTAAAATAAGATTTTAGTCAGTTTAGAAAAAGTTGAAGTTACACGCTAGGGCTTGGAGAAAAGACAAAAGAGGAGAAGGGAGAAGAGAAATCAAGATTCGCCAAGATCGTGCGATTTGGTTGTGGATTTCACCAAGGAATTAATCCTACAAGGTATGTGAGGCTTTCATAACGTTGGGTTCGTTCACCCACTTTCCAAACATGTTTATTTCAGCATGAATTCGACCTAAAAGAGTCTGAAAGTTGATGTTCTTGATATCTATTCTTGAATTTGATAATGTACTTGAGTTGGGCTGAAATTGAAAAGTTTCTGAGATCGTTACATCAAGTTATTGAGTTGGTTGGAGTTAGGTTCTTAGGTACATTTTCTGGGTATCTGTATCTAAAAAGAACCGAGTTTGGGCTAATTGGGGCGGGAAAACGAAGAAGAAATTTAGTCGGGCAAATCAGGGCACTAGCTCCGCGTCGCGGACCTGCTTCCCAGATTTTGGAAATATGCCTTCACGGAGCGGAGCAGTCACGGACCGTTCTGCCTCAAAAATTATTTTTGCGACCAAAATTTTAATACCTCTCCACATCGCGGACTTACCCCCAGACAATGAGTTTTTGACATTTTCTCATGTTTAGCTATCTAAAAACACTCCTAAACATCATGAGATCTTTCCTATCACAAATCACGATCCTTGAATCCAGAATTTAATTCAAGGAAAGCTAAGAGTCAAGTTTAAAAGTCAAGAGGCAAGTCAAGAGAAACTAATTAAAAATTTTCACAAACGTTTTAACTTTGTTCTAAGACTTAATTTTAAAGTTAAGCAAAGAGTTAATAGTTGAGTTAATTTCTCCAAAAGTCATAAGAACACTAAGTATTCCCAAGAGTTTAAAATGTTTTCACATTTGAACAAGAAAGGGAACATTGATTCCAATAGAGCTTTTCAGCTAAGTTTTGAGTAGTTATCTCTAACCAAAGAAAGAAGTTTGTTTTAAAAACATATGAGCTAAGTATATTTTGGGAGTAGTATTGAGCACTGATATTGAAATGCGAGTTCATATTAAATCAAGTCTCCATAAACCATGTAGCCATCATAGGTAGTAAAGGATCATACTTTTTAGATGACTCCTTAAGATGACTTTAGCATAGACTAGTGGATCCACTTAGTTAAGCATTCTATATGAAGGCAAAGTATAGGAAAATTCTGGCAGCATGGACAAGACGTTGTATCACCACTTAGGCTCATAGTGGTGATTGTCGGTTACAGAAACTCCCACGAAAACTATATTACTTTATTATATGAGTAAAGTTAAGTTTGTTATTGCATTTTCTTTAACGAACTAAGTTTGTTTTCCACTGTTTTAGAAGATTTATATATATGCTTATGTTTATTTCTTTAAATTGAGTTAAGTTATTCAGTAGTTGAGCAATGCCAAGGTAAGTGTTCCTTTAAGATCTTTTTCAAGCTTAAGTTGTGTTTAGCATTTCAACTCGCATACTCGTACATTCAATGTACTGATGTCAGTTGGCCTGCATCGTCTTATGATACAGACACGGGGAACCAGGATCAGCATTCAGTGCCTCGTTGATCAGGTTCAGCACTCAGAGTCAGTTGGTAAGCCTCATTGCATTCCAGAGGACTTTTTTATCAGTTGCTTTCTAGTTTTTAGTTGTTAGGATGATCGGGGACCCTGTCCCGATATCCCTCTTTGTTTTAGAGGCTTCATAGACAGTTAGTAGTTTAGTTGTCTTAACATTATCATTTCATATGTTAAGACTTGATTTGGCATTTTGGCCAAGTTGAATGTTTGACTTTTTAAGCATTCTCAGTATTTTATTATTCAAGTGAGTATAGTGCTATTGATCACTATAAATATGCATAGAGTCTTCCGCTGAGTAAGTAAGTCAGGCCAAGGGTTCGCTTGGGGCCAGCAATGGTTCTTGAGTGTCAGCCACATCCAGGGTGTAGGCTCGGGGCATGATAGTTCTAGAAATATCTTTAGTTATTGTTGTTACTAGTAACTCATTTTGTTATTACTTCACCTTTTTATAAGTTATTGTCATATCTACTCATTACTCTATTTTACTATTGCTTTAATTTAATTTTTAATATTTTTTTATATTCATTATACTTAATAAAACTGCCTACTTTAAAATAAAAATTCATTATTTAAAAATATAATTTATTACTTTCACTTTTATTTTGGATCTAATTAATATACCTGAAAAGAAATAAGTGTGATAAATTAACAATATATATTAGATTGAAATTAAAGAATAAATAAAATTAGTTTCAATATTAAAAAAAATATGTTTTAAATGATGTTAAAAAATAACTTTACACGTGAAATGAATAGGATGGTATATTTGCATTTAAAGTAAACAAAAAATGTTTACTACATTATAAAAGAGTAGTTCTTCATTAAAATATATAATCAAATTTTTACTTTTATTTAATTTCAAACATATTAATCTGAATAGTGAACTAATGTAATTTTGATTTAAATTTAAAGTTGCCGGGCCAAAATTTGGTATTTTTCTATTATATAGAAATATGAGGTTGAGGATGATCAAGGATAATATGGTCATTTCATATATATATTTCATTTTAAGATTCTATAAATTCTATTTTAAAATTTGTTAAAATATTTTTTCAAGTGGCTAAATTTCATTCATAAGCTACATGATTATTCTAGAAACTATAAATTATAAGACTTTTCTAGAACTAAGTCTATGACACAAATAAATAGACACTAAATCATTCTTCATTTCATTCACTCATCAATTATCTCCCCTCTCGTGTCTTATACCAATAAATTTCTCGCCCTTTATTTCTAATTTGCATCCTTAATATTACACACTTCAGTATTGATCTCTTATTAGGAAGATCAATAGCGCAATTTTTTAACATTAAGAACTTCATTTTTCATCAGTTCCCTACATAATGGCCCTACTTTTGTAAAACAATTATAAGACGGAAGTAAAATTCACTATTTCTTACATCACTTCTGGGACTTGTCCATATAACAAATTTTCAACAAAATTCAATTGATCCACATTTTTCAAATATTCTAATGAATATGATAATGAACTAGTTAAAATGTTAAATCCAATATCAATCACAATTGTAATTCTCAAAAGGCGTAATTCATAAGGTATAACATTTCACAATTTGAAATAGCTAGGAAGAAGCTAAGAATTGGAAATAGTCATTTTTGGAAAGAATTGAAAATCTGGAAATTTGTTTAGGTTAGGAAAAGTGAGTTTTTGGTCAACTTCAAACGGCAATAACTCCTAGCTCAGGATGAGTTAGGTGTACTTCCAGATATGGTGGTAAATTTCTTGGAATGATCTTTCCAACGCCGCCAAGTTTGCGCGATTCCCTGTTTGTATGACTCAGTTATACCCTTTTGGAAGTTGGGATGTTGGATTAAGGAAAGTTCAAATCCGGATTTTTGAAGGGTAGTTTGGTCTTTTCCTTACCCTTTTATTTTAATTCATTTTTGGTAATTACTTAGGGGTCTAAACTGAACTTAGTCAGTTTACGCTTTTGGAAAAAGAGTTAGGGTTTTGAGAGAAGAGAAAAGAAGAGGAGAAAAGAAGAGAAAGGAGAAGAACGTTCAAGATTCGTTGAAGATTCGTCGAGAATAACTTGTGGATTTTGTCGGGGGTGATCCTGTAACACCCCGTATCCTAGATAGACCAAAAATGCAGATTTTGAGAAGTTGCAGGTGCAACTTACGGTCACCATCCATGGACCGTAGATCAGACCACGGTCCGTGCTGGTGGTCCGTGGTTTACCACTGCAGCCCCTCCCCAGAACTCAGTCAGAAAAT
>JAJOOO010021589.1:0-14166 GCA_029582685.1 Solanum piurae
TAGCTCCTTTCCTTTGTAAAATTGTATCAGAAAACTCAACCTTTTTCTTTCTTGGTCTCTAACTTACTCCCCCTCTCGTTCTGCCTTTCTCTTTTCATAATTTTTGGCTTTTTTATTTTATTTTTTATTAATAATTTGTTAATGTTAATTAATTTGCTAAATTATGTATCATCTATTTAATTAGAAAAGATTTGTTTAATTCTAGGAAAACATTTCATATCTCCAAAATACTTTTTTAGGAAAGTGTTTAGTATGACGCAAGTATTAATTGTGTATTACTTAATATATTATCATAGTAATATTCATCAAAATATTATATTTTGCTAGTAATTCTGTTAATTAAACTTTCATCGATCTAAGTTTGGTTCAGTACAAAAGTCACCAAATCTATTACATATTGTCCATATAAATCCAGTAAATTATATTCTTCTTCTGTATAAATTCTTTTGAAAGTGGGATTGTATGTAAAATGATTTATTTTTTGAAAGTGGGATTGTATGTAAAATGATTTATTTCAAAAGAATTTATTATTGAAATGTGTTTAAGAAGTCTTCAAAATATGTTACTATTAAAAAGCTTTGATTGACAAGTGAAAAAATATGTGTCAAGTGCACAAGTGTTTAATGACACTTGTACTGTCATGTTTTCACCCTTTGTCTTCTACTATATACTTTCCTTCTTTGCTTCAGCAATAAATACAACAGAAATGGAAGTTAAAACTTAAAAGTAGCAAATGTTCATCCTCTATCTACTTCTGCTCATTTTTTTTTCTTTGTTATTGATTTTTATGATTTCTCTTTAATAACTTGTTGATGTTAATAAATTTGTTAATATCACAATAATAATAATACTATTTATTCTGCAATAGTAGTATTGAAAATAAGATGAATAGTATTACTATAATATTTTTTGAGTAGTACATAATTGATACTTGAGTCGTGTTGGACACTGTCTTAAAAAACTATTTCAGCAATGTGAAATATTTATCTAGGATTAAACAAGTATTTTTTAATTGAATAGAAAATACAAGAACAAACAAATTAGTTAACATCAACAAGTTATTAAAGGAGAAATCATAAAAATAAACAACAAAGAAAAGAGAGAGAAGGAACAAGCAGAAGCAGAAGTAGATAAAGAATGAACATTTTCTATATAGCTGAAGCACAAAAGAAAAATATGTAGTAGAAGGCAAAAGGTAAAACATAACAAATGTTAGTACAAGTGTCATCAAACAATTGTGTACTTGACACATATTTTTTCGCTTGTCATCAAAGCTTTTTAATAACACATTTTGAAGACTTTTTAAACACACTTCAAAAATAATTCTTTTGAAACGGATCATTTTACTTACAATCTCCCACATATTTTAAAAGAATTTATACATAAAAAAAATAAAAATTGCTGGATTTGCATGGACAAAATCTAATAAATTTGATGTCTTTCAGATTATACACCAAACGTAGATTGATAAAATTTAACGTATACAATTACTGGTGAAGTATAATATTTCTATGAACCAATAATTCTTTGTAAGATAAGAATTTTATCAATCACATTTTGACCTCAATAATTTTATTGTTCAACACAATTTTGCGCTAGTAGGCCTTGTACATGCCTGATTATTCATGAAAGTTGTAAAGACTAGGCCAAAGTCTCATAGGAGCGCCATACTCTACTTCTCATATAGACGAATTCATGAAGTATGCATTGTTTTAATTACACCAACCTTAATTAAGGACTATCAATTCATTAATAATAACTCTTTCCTCATAACTAGTACCAGTTCAAGCACTCTCAGTTAGTGCTTAGTGTCAATATATTGACTTGTTATTACCCATAAGAATTTTCTTCAGGAGATCTTCAATCACCAAGGTTGGGTTACCATTTTTATTGATAATCATATTGGCCTTAAGCCCATCTCTAGTTAGACGAATTAATTTTCTTCCCACGAATTTAGTTAGTGAATTGGTTGAATTCAATTCTGACTTCACATAATCAATTGCAATTACTCCATCTCTGTCACGATCTAGACCGTCGTGATTGACACCCACACTAATCAACATGTGGGAGAACCACTATTACAACCCAAACTAAGCAACTAAATCAAAACTAAGGCAATTAAGTTATGGAAGCAAATTAATTGACTAAGCAAATGCGAAATTAAATACCTAGAATCTTAAAGTCAATGTACCAAAACATCTAAAGTTCAACAAGTCTAAACAAGAAGGGATGCAATCCCAATCTAATGAACTAATCAACTATCTAAAGCAAATGTCTAAGTCCGGAAATGGTGGACATAGACGAAAGAGAATTCCATGGAAGCCCAGAAGAATTGGCTCACCCTTGAATTCAAAGCGACTATCACTGATCTTCTAAGCGAGGTCTGTCAATAGCCGATTGAAGATGCCCTATACTCAACAAAAATAAGAGCAAGTGCAGAATCAGTACACAACCACAGTGTACTGGTAGGAACACACGGTTATCCCACTAGTGTAACATAAGCAAGTCAATACAACATTATAATCACATGCATATATATCAACATATACAATTTTATCAACATGCTCAACAACGAACATGTCACGCCCCGAGCCTACACCCTGGATGTGGCCGGCACTCAAAGACCATTGTTGCCCCCAAGCGAACCCTTGGCCTGGCTTACTTACTCAACGGAAGACTTAAAGCATTAATACAAGGATTTAAATGCACTTACTCAACTGTTTAAAAGATAACTTAGAATGTTTTTAAAGATAAAACATTCAACTTAGCCAAAATGGCAACTCAAGTCTTAATACATAATAAATAACAATGTAAAGATAAATGACTGCTAATTGTCTATCTATGAAGCCTCTAATAACTAAGATGGATGTCGGGACAAGAACCTGATCATCCTAACAACTGAAAACTACTGAAGCAAATGAAAAATGAGCTCTCCGAAAAGCAAGGAGGCTCACCAACTAACTCTGAGTGCTCAACCTGATCAACGATGCGCTGCATGTTGATTCTGGTTACCTGTGTCTGCATCATAAGACGATGCAGGCCAACTGGCATAAGTACATTGAATGTACGAGTATGCGAGTTGGAATGCTAAACACAACATAGGATTGAAAGGAATCTTAAGAACTTACCTGACTCAACTCAACTCAAATAACTGAAATCCTTTCAATATAAAGTGTCGTGCCGTAATTTTACTAACCTTTAGAAAAATCACTTTTTGAATTGCTCTAAGTATAAAACATTTTTAAAAATACTTAGAAAAGAGTCGCCACTTAATTTTTAAAAGAAATTAAGAAAACTTATAGTTTTTCAAAGATTTAAACATAAAAAATCATTTGAAAATACCAAAGAGGGTTCAGGGTTCAATTTACACTTCGAGAAGGGTTTAAGCATTCGAAGTGACATGCAGTTGACCTGCGACTTGACTAAAATATATTTTTTGACTAATTCTTTGGGAAAATGATTAAACATAAAAAATAATAATTTACAATATTTGATTAACTTTGAGAGAATAATTAAATAAATGACACATTTTATTTCATTTTATTTTTTAGAGAAAGGGATCCAAAATGGAACATTTGACTCGAAATATAAGTGATTAGAATTTTAATAAAACTAGATTAATTAGAATTTATTTGACTTATTATTATTTTTTTAATAATAATTTAAACCAAATTGGTTTGAACATTGAGACCATTTAAAATTAATTGAAGAATAAGAGTTTCGACTAACCTTTTTGAGAAAATGACCAAGTATGTATTTTTATTTTTTTTAGATTGATTGAAAAAATTGACTAACATTTTCCAAGTTTATTTGAGAAAAACACTTAAACATAAAAATATTTTAAAATGAGTAAAAACGTGATTTGAGTGAAAAGCGTTAAATAACAAATCTTTTTAAGAACAACAATTTAACTTAATTAAAAATATAAAATTTGATCGGTATTTGATTAATAAAAAAAATGACCACAACACAAAAAGAATATTTAAAGCAAACCAACACTAAGAAAATAACTCATCTTTTGGAGAATCTAATTAAGTTAAACCGAATTAAATAAAAAAGGTTAGAGTTAAACAAATCACAAATAAACAAATAAGGAGGGTAAATAAAAGAGAAGCAAAAATCAGATTTTTGGGCTTTGGCCCAACCTGTCCTAAAACTATAAAAACAAATCTGCACAAATATATGGGCCTTTGGCCTAGTTGGGTCAAAAGAGCAAGCTGCTGGAATTTGGGCTTTGGCCCCATTTTTTCATTTGAAATCTTGTGTATACGTCGAGTGTATACTGCTGTATACGGGACGTATCTTGACCCATTTTCCTGTATATCGGACTGCATATCAAATATATACAGCCTATTTCAACCCCTGAAACATGTTATTCGATTTTTTCCTGTATCTTTCTTCACTCGATCTGTATATCGATGTATAGCGAATGTATACAGGCTGCATATTAGCCCCCCTTTTCAGCTTTCCAGACCTGTAACGGATTTTTGATTTTCCAGCAATGACCGGAGCAAACTCGAGGGGAAAAATAATTTGATGAAATGCAAAAATGAAGTCCAAAATAGATTCGGCCAATGTCACATGCAAATAAAGAGTAATAAGATTAGCATTCACACTTAAACTATTTCACAAGAATAACATCTTTAGTATGAGACACAACAAGACATGACTAAAGCAATTTTTAGCATACACAAAAGAGAAATAGAACATATATCCTCATAAGCAAATAGAGGCCAACCAGTGAAAGCCTATGAACACTGACTTGATGTCATTCTTTCAACATAAATTAGAGGCAATGGAGAAAAACAACAAGAAGTGTTGGGAACTTTTCTTCAAGTTTGATTGCTTTTAAAGCAATTTTCCAAACAAGATTTTTACATCTCCAATATAAGAACAAATTAATTATAAACTAGTGTTAAATAGTCATATTACCAAACCAAAACAACCTTGTCCCTTCTAGTTTGAAGGATGATTAGCCTAACTTCAAACAAATGCAAAGTAAATTAACCATGACAATTTAATCCAAAACAAATGAGCTAATGCGAAACAATGAGATTTCTAACAATTGAGGCTACTGCTAAGAGTAGCCATACACAAATTCATACAATCAATTCAAAATAAAGCAAAGAGAAAGGAATTTTGCAATTTTTGATAAAAAGATTCCCCAAAACATGGAAAAATAAACACTCTAATGCTTACCTAATTATGGAACCTATTCATGATTATGAGTTGTGACTAGAATTAAGCTAACATTTTCCAACATACTAGGGAGTAAAACCAAGGCTAGAGCATGAATACATGATACACCATATCTAAATAGAATGTAAAAGGGGAGCTATTTCACTACCTTTTTTGGAGCAGCGACTGGGTGAACGAGCTTGACCACGAAGAAACTTCCACCACCGCAAGTGAGGTTCCGACAAAGCTCCGATGAATCCCAGTAATCGGCAAACGAGATAAAAAAAAATAGAAACTTACTCCTCAATGTTTAGTGAGTAATTGTTGTGCTTCCCCCTATTTTTCTCAACTCTCTTTTTCTCACCCCCCTCCCCCCTAACACTAAAGAAGATGGAGGTTTATATAGAGGAATTTTGGGGTCGATTTAGGGGGAAAACGGTCGAATTTGAAATTCGAATTTGTACCAAGATCCTCAAATCCTTGCTCAAAATAAGGGAAAAGGTTGATTCTTGCGTATGAAAGAGTACTGTTGGCGCGATTTCCGGGTTTGGTCAGCCGCAATTTGCTGCTGGATTTATGGGGAAGAAGACGTTGGTACAGGGATGGGGTCGGTTTGGCAGGCATTGGGTATTTGGTGTTGCTGTTGTAATGTTGTTTGGAATTGTTGATGTATTATGAGAATTATGGGCTGAATTTTTTGGTGGGCTTGGGAATATGGCTGGTAATGGGTTTGAGGAATTATTTGGTGTTGGAAATTGGAATTGGGCCTTTAGGAAGTGGCCCAAATTTTTTCTTAAAAGATGGGGTAAATAATTGACTAAAAATTGTTATTAAATAATGGAAATTTTTTAAATAAAATGAGTTAATATAAATTAATTAATGAGTTTCTTAATCTTAACAAAATAAAACAATTAATTTACTTGTAAACAAAATTACTCAAAAATATAAACATAACTTAAACTTAATCAAGAAAAAATCTTCTTTTTATTTTGAGATGATTTTCGAATATTCTTAAAATATACTAATTATATACATAATTATATAAAACACATACATTATTTAAAAATTATAAAAATAATACAACTATTTAAAATAACTTGCAAACTATATTATATTTTTTTTTGAAATTTTATAAAACTAATTATTTTAAATCATTTGAAATTGAAGAAGCTCGATGATTAATCTATAATGTGGAGGTCCAAAATTGGGTGTCAACATAAAGCAGTGTAAATAAATGCAGTATAAAGAAAAGCTTTAAAACATGGTTTTAAATTCTATGTATTTAGAAATATAATAATAACTATGTATGTATGCAAAGATACAATATGAACTCTGTTTGTATAGGAAAATACAACTCTTTCTGATGTATATAAAAATACAAAATACTGTTGTGGGAGTTTCTCTAACCGACAACCATCACTTAAGAGCAATAGTGATGATACATCGTTTTGCCTCACGCTGCCAGGGTCATCATATACCTTGCCGGGGATATAGAACCTGAACTATTAAGTGGATCCACTAATCTATGCTAAAAAGCACTAAATGAATCATCTAAAAAGTATAACCCTTTTCTACCCATGATAGCTACATGGTTTATGGCGGCTCAGAGTTTTTTGAACTCTCCCCCATATCGGTGCTCAATACTACTCCCAAAATATACCTGCTCTTTATGTTTAAAAACATAACTTCTTTCTGTGGTTTGAGATAATTGTTCAAAACTTAGCTCAAAGACTATCTTGAAAATCTCAGTTTCCTCTCTTGGTTAATTGTGAAAGCATTTACTCTTTAACTAAAAACTAGCTCAAAGGCTCTTTTGGAAATCAAAGTTTCCTTTCTTCTTTAAATGTGAAAAACATTTACTCTGTGGGAATACATAGTCCCGATATACTTTTTTGAAGAAATGAACTTCAATCTTTTACTCTTTACTGAACTCAAAACTTAAGTCTTAAAACAAAGTTAAAACGTTTGTGAAAGTTTTTTGAAATACTTTATAAACTTCTCTTAACTTCTCTTGACTTGACTCTTACTTCTCTTAACTTCTCTTGACTTGACTCTTACTTCTCTTAACTTTGATCTTAACTTTCCTTGAATTGGATTATGGATTCAAGGTTCATGATCTCATGTTTATGGATGATTTCATGATGCTTAGATGTACATTAGAGTGTTGGAATCAACTAGAAAGGATAGGTACATTGCTAAGGAACAAGTACTAAAAGGTTGGGAACGAATGGGGAGAACTGGTGTCCCTAACGCTCTGAGAGGCGCGAGTCACTAGCCCTCAAAATTCAGAACCTGATCTGGGGAGCGCTGGCTGGCGCGGCTCCCCAAGGGTGAAAGTTCCAAAAACCCTTTTTGGGGCGCGCTGGCTGGCGCGACGCCCCACCCCTTTCACCAGGTGTTTGACGACTTTTCTTGCTCGTTTTTCATCTCTAAACCCTCTAAACTTCAATGGTTCTTTCCCCAATCAATTGGAATCGACTAAACCATCAAAATACAACAGATTCTACTCGAAAATCACAACTAATTTCATGAATTAGGATCAACCAACTCCTCAACAATCCAACAAATCAATAACTCAAAGGAACTTCAACAAACCCATCAAGAATTCAATTTCCAAACTTTCAAAGACTTAATTTCGCTGAAAATAAATCATGATTGGCACGTGGGTGAACTAAACCAACGCTATGTGATCTCACATACCTATTTAGGGATCAACCCTTGTCGAAATCCACAAGCTATTCCTTCAAAAACGATGAACTTTGCTCTTTCTCCTCTTTTCTCCTCTTGCGTTCTTTCTTTCTCCTCTTTTCTCCTCTTGCGTTCTTTCTTTCTCCTCTTTTCTCCTCTTGCGTTCTTTCTCCAAAAACCCTAGTGTAAATCTCCAATTGCCTAAATTGAACCAAATCAGTTTTAACCCTTAATTAATTCACCAAAAATGAATTAAAATAATAGGGTATGTAAAAAGACCAAAACACCCTTTAAAAATCCGGATTGCACATTTCCTTATCCAAACAACCCAACTTCCAAAGGTCATATCTCACTCATACGAACTCGGAATTGTGCAAACTCGGCGGCATTGGAAATATTATTCCAAGATATTTCCTACGATACCTGAAACCACACCTAACTCATCCTGAGCTAGAAGTTATGGCCATTTGAATTTGACAAAAAACTCATTTGTTTTCCTAACTTATCAAATTTCCAGATTTTCATTCTTTCCAAAAATGACTATTTTCAATTATTAGCTTCCTCCTAGTTATTTCAAATTGCGAGATGTTATAGAACAACTTCACATTTTATATCACATCATTGGTCCTCTCATGAAACTCAAACTCAAACAGTTAGCATACCGAAACGTGGTACCCGATCTCAATGTTATGCCGAAACGTGGCAACCGATCACATATTTATGCCAGAACATGGCAATCGATCCCAGTTAGTTATGCCGAAACGTGGCAACCGATCTCATTCACACACCACAATCACAATCACAAGTGCATCATCAAGATCATACATTTACATCATGATTTCATGGCAATCATCATTCATCTATCTCATTTACAATAAGTGTGATCAACATTGCAACATTCATACATATACAAGTATCATAATGAAGCAAGAACAAACAAACATCACACAAACATAGAATCACAACCATCACCTACCTCGAAACAAGTTTGAAACCCTAAGAAACTTGATTCTTCCCTTTCCGGATTCGTTCCGCTTATTCTTGGTCTACAAACAATCAATATAATGCGGGAATCAATAAACAATTATTAATTACCCGGATTACTAACAAATCTAACAAACCCTAGATCAACCCATGATCCCAACAATCCAATTTAGAGTTGTTTCCACCATAGATTCAAGATCAAAACTCTCCCCCATCGATATCAATCCATTCTATTACGTTCTACAGATCGAAAAATGGATTCGGGGAGTTAAAAGCTTACCTTTAGCCTCAAGAATGGTGAAAACGAGTAGAAATTGCCTAGGGTTCATTCCTTAGCTCTAAAAGTCAAAAAGTACCAAATAAGGTCGTTTAGGGGTTTATTAACGACTTTAAGTCGCGTCGGTCCCGTTACAGCGGCCCTCACCCCGTTGTAGGGGCCCCGCCAAAGCGACCAGAACCCCCGCCCCAGCGGCTTTCTTGAACCAGTGAGCTAATTAAATATTCAAGTCCCGTCGAGCCCGCCACAACCCCCATATCCCGTTGTAGCGGCCCCGCCAAAGCGGCATTTTAAAAACAAAATGTTATTTTAAACAATTCCAACTCCCCATTCCACAACACACTTCTAACCCACGACGCTCAAAAAATACCCTTCATGCTAAGATCGATTCCCGGAGTTCTACTCACCCGAATTCAATTTCGTAAAGTCATACGGATTCCTTAACAAGTTATCTAACCACTCATGCAATCAAAACCATAATTACTCCACCCGATTGTTACCAGATTTCCCTACACCTTGGTGACTCCGATTTTCTCCAAATCTGGACACGGTTGGGAAAATCTAAATACTACGAAAAAAGTTTTTCCGGCCTCAAATTTTTCCCTGTTGACATTTCTATAACGACGGAACCCGGTAGTTACAATCTCTTAGCAGCTGCTTAACGACAACATGCTTCAATTTTATGTGTATGCTCTTACCGTTATAAATTTATTCTTTGCAATATCAATTGCAGCTTGACAATCAGAGTGTGTGTATATATATATATATATATAGGAGGCAATTCATCCTTTATTAAAGAAATATTTTGTAAGTAATTTTTTAGCCACTAAGCCTCAGGACCAATCAGCTTTAGAGTTACAAATTCTTACTCCATAGTCGATCTAGTAATGATCGTCTGTTTAGCTGACTTTTAGGATATTGCACCATCACTTAAGATAAACACATATCAATTAGTGAATTTTGTTTCATCTGAATCAGCGATCTAGGTTGCATCGCAATACACTTCTAATGTAGAAGCGATCTAGGTTGCATCGCAATACACTTCTAATATAGAAGGAGATTCTCTATACATGATATTATAATTCATGGTTCCTTTCAAATATTTTATAGATCAATGCTCTTTATTGGAATTGTGAGTATATCTATCCCGTCTACACATATTATATGTTATTTAAGACCTTGTAAAATTTATTAAATGCATTAGACTCTCAATAATCTGAGAATATTTATACTAAGCAACTGGATCACCTTTATTCTTTTTCAATTGATAATTAGCATCGTAAGGAGCGGCTACAGATGTCACCTCAGAACATTCAAATTTTAAAGAAGTCTTTGCACATAATGTTCTTGTGGCAACATTATATCATCTTCACTACTTAAAACTTTAAATTTCAAATACTTCACTCAGATTTTTCATATCATAATTAGTAGACAAAAATAATTTAATACTTTTATTTAGTAAAATAGTAGTACTGACAAAAGATGCATATTATTACTATAATATTTTTAAGTAGTACTCAATTAATACTTGAGTCGTGCTAGGTACTGTCTTAAGAAACTATTTCATCGGTGTAGAATGTTCCTCGGGGATTAAACAAGTCTTCTCTAATTGAATAGAGGATACATGAACCAATAAATTAATTAACATCAACAAGTTGTTAAGGGAGACATCATAAAAATAAACAACAAAGAAAAGAGAGAAAATGAACAGGCAAATATAAGTTATTCATGTATTGAATCAGTTCAAGTAATATCATTTTTGGTAGCATTTCTTTGCTACATAAAACTAATATTGTTTCTGATTTGCTATTTAGAAACTCAGTTAACTAATCATACATATGAGACAGTCTGTTTATAAAGAACATAGTATATTACATATCTCATTACACAGATGAAATCCATTCATGGCTGTTTACTCATCCAAAATTCACTTTTAAAAGAGCTTACCTAAGCATAGCTCTCTTTTCTCAAAAATACAAATGCCAATGAAGGGATTTCCTTAGATAAGTGAAAACTTTCAAAAAGAACCTTTCATTTATCTATCAAGAGTGTGACTGAGATTCAAATATTTGCTTGGGACTTTATAATGTCAAAGCTCATTTCACTTGGATCCGTTGCTTGCAATTCGACTTGAGTTCCGTCTAATTCTCTCTTGAATCGATCCTTTGAGCTCGCGTAAACCATCTTCATCCTTACCTTTGGTGTATCAGGTGACCTTAAAATCCATGTCCAATATATACATTAGAAAGAATTGAAGCTAATGTATCAAGATATTATCTTTGATAGTTTGAAATATTGTAAAGCTACGTATAAGGTGTAGGGATACTCCTAATATGGTGCAATGCCTTTTAGAAAAATCATGTTGCGAGTTGAAAGCAGACAATATCACAACATATTAAGAGTATTTTCGGAGTGCATAAGGGTTTAACATAGAAGGACCTTGCATACTTGTGTATGTGCTATTTTAAGCTAAATCTTTTTTGGCCATCAATGTTGTCATCCTAGGGTCATCATATCGCAACCAGTGGCGGACCCAGAATTTTCACAAAGTGGATTCAAGATATAAAAAATAAAACTAAAATGTGGCAACAGGAATTTGAACTCGGGTTGGCTGGGAAAATTGAACCCTCTTCACCACTTGGCCAAGGGTCACACTTGGGGTCAAAAGTTAATATATACATATAAAATTTTAAAAACTGATAAAATATACATATATACGGTGTTATTTTTCAACGAAGTGGGTTCATATGAACCCACTTGACCCATGGTAGGTCCGCCCCTGATCGCAGCACACAAGATTTGTAAGCAAAAAAAGTTGTTAGCTCCTATATTACTTGAACTCTTCAAAATGTCATGTTGGATCCTTTAATATTAGTGTATTTTTGGACGATTTTGGTACAGACGTGAGTCGCGACAACCTTTTTTAAGAGTTCGAGCAACATAGGAGCTTTCTTGAAGTAAAAAACAACATATATATACAGTACCAAGCAATGAAGTAAATCTTGCTTTTCTAGCAATTTTCAGCAGTGATGAAATCGAGATCGGAAACCTCGTGGAACAAGAAGAGTGTTAGTCTCTTCATATCTAAATAGTAAACAAATAAATGATCATTAGGCGTAAATATATATATATATTAGGAATATGGTTTCCGCAATAACTGTAGGCACTAGTAGGCACCTCGAGCGAACCAAGAATTCAAAAACTTTTTAAGAAAAACTCAAAAGGAAATTCAACAACTTATATATAAAAAAAATAAAAATTGTCCGTATTTACATAGTGAACATTTCAATGAATTGAACCCCTTGCACCCCTCAGCCTCCGCCCTTGGGCATTACGTAAGATTACTAACTTTTTAATTATGTACAAGATCAAACACCAGCTGGGTACATTTTAAATGAACTATCAACCAACTAACACTATCAAACATACCGAGATTGATTCATTTCATCGATGGAAATGAGTCAAGTTACCTAATGTGACACACTATATATACATCAGCAGAGATCACTACGGATTTAAACTTTAGCACCCTCATGGGCGGGGCGGAGCGAGAGTATTAGTTACACCTTCTAATGAACCGAGTAACTTTTGTTTAATTAAAGTATTTATTTATATTAGAAAATCTATTAAATATATGTAATTGTTTAACCCAATAATTAAAAAGATATACTTTACAAAGTTTAGAACTCATAAATTTCAAATTTTGACTCAGTCTATGCCGGCAAAACCAAAAGAAGTATAGAAAACAATATGATATCTTGAATTCGTAGGATATTATGGGACTAAAATAAAGGTCCACAATTGTTTTGTGAGTTTTTGAACAAGTTATTTCATTATTAATCTAAATAATTTCCACATTTGAAAAAAAAAAACTAGTTTAGTATATGTGTATTGTATGCGTATCTCATATCAATCAATAAAACAATAAACAAGAATGATTAAAATTATCAAACCAACAGTAGTTTAAAAAATAATATACAAATTAAGTAAAAATATCTAAATATTTTTTGGTATGAACCCAATTATTACCATATCATTAACTTAAAATTACGGTAGGAATTCAAAATTTTAAATGTTTGATTCACCTCGGCTAGAAAAGACATTTTTTTAGCATATTGTAAAGGAAAAAATAACAACAAAATATATAAGCTAGCTTGATCTTTTTTTTACTCCAAGCTTCTTTCAACTCAATGAGCAAAACAGGACATGATAACATTACTAGTTTTTCTTGTCCTGCATTATTAGTCTTGAAACATCTACCAACATTATTTGGTAAAGCACTTAGAAAAATAATTTATATGTACATCATCGACGTTTCTATTAAATTCCCCGGATATAAATTCCTCAAAATCGTTGACAAAGATCTGATCCTCAAACTTGAGTGGTTGTTGAATCATATTGTTAAAATCGCGATTTATGTCATTGGTAATAACTTCATTCATCGCTAGTACTGGATCTAATTGGAACATTGAATCGTTCCATCCAATGTTGTTCTTAGAAAGATCTTGATTTCTTGCGTTGATCAGCTTGAAATCCTGACGGTTAAATTGATCTAATGAGAGCCACTCAGAAAATAACACTTTGGGTAAATTGTTTTTGTAATTTTCTCTTGCAAATTCGTTACTAGCAGATACTGCTAATAATGAACCTTCTATGTCTTCATATGAGTCCAAATTACTTGAATTTTGGGAAGCTAATTTCATGGAAGAAGGTGAAGTTTCTCCATTTTCACTTGTACATGTTCTAGCATGCCCTTCTTCATTTTCATTCATTTTGGGAACTCTCTTCTTTAGATAAGAGTGCCAATGGTTCTTTATCTCATTATCAGTTCTTCCCGGTAAATATTGTGTTATTTGAGACCACCTATGCATATATCAATAAATTAGGAAATGAGAATATGATTTGTATAAGCGACATAAGTTTGAGTGTGTTACTAACTCGCTCATTTAGTCATTTATTAACTTTGCTTATATTGATCCATTTAAATTCATCTATGTAATCTAAGTTGACCGATGAGAAAATATAAAAAAAAATAACTT
>JAJOOO010021594.1:0-11046 GCA_029582685.1 Solanum piurae
GCTATACATATACAAAAGAAAGCAGTTGTATACAAAAGATCAATTGTATAATCTGTGTATGTATAAAACGAGAAAGAGAGAAAGGCAAAAGAAAACTGAACAGGAAAATATTTGTATTGTATAATTATAAGTGTATAGGACGAAGATATATGTATTTGCATGTGTATATACAATTTTCTCTCTCTTTATACAAACAGAAGCACAATTTATACATTTCGTTTCTATTTGTATAAGCGAGAGAGGCGAGGGCAGCGAGCGAGATTTGGGAGAGGAGAACGAAAATATATGTATATATACAATTTCCTCTCGCTTTATACAAACACAAACACATTTTATACATTTGTGTTTGTATAAAAGCGAGAGAGGCGAGCGAGACTGCCACCAAACGAGAGTGACGAGCGAGATTCCACTAGGGAGAGTGGCGAAAATAACAATAGTTTACTATAGAGTACAATTAAATCAAAGTATATTTATATTATGTAATTTGAATTAATAGTTTGCTATTGTATATAATTTTCCTTTTTTTTTAACCATCTGATGTCGGATCTTAGGCTATTTATAACCATCTGATGTCCAGAACACACTCGTTTAATTAGGTTCTAATAATTAATTTAAATTTTAAGTCGTAAACGTTGACATACACTTGCCAATAGAGCCTGATTAGCCTACACGTGTCTGTTCAGACCTGACTCAATAAAATTTACTAATAACATTTTGACATAAAATGAAATGATAGGAATAATAATACATATATATACATAACTTTATTTTAACCTATTTATATAACATAGTTTTTCAATGAAAAAATAACAATAGAGCTGAATTTGCCTACACATGTCTGTTCTGACCTGACTCAATAAAAATCTACTAATAACATTTTCAAATAAAATGAAATGATAAAAATAATAATACATATATATACATAACTTTATTTTTACCTATTTATATAACATACGTTTTCAATAAAAAAATATTAATATTAAATAAAAAAACTAGTCACATATTTACTAGTGTCGATATTATTTATACTGTCAATACATAAAACATAACTAACCATCATCAAAGTGACACATAAGTAGAGCTGTAGAGGTAATTAATGAGCTGATGAGAGCCTTCTGTTTTTTTTTTCTTTTATTCTAAATTATATTGACCTCTTCGTCACTACAAAATAAAATAAATTATATGTAAAAATAAAAAATAATAATTAAAATTGTGTACAATATATTTTGTACCAAAAATAAGTGTTATTTCAGAAATTTAGAACGAAAATATGTTTTAAATCATATATTTAGAGGTTGTTTAGTATACGAGATAAATATAATAATTTTGAAATAAAATTTGAAATTATGGTGTGAGGTATCATACTATAGTTTATTTTGAGACTATTTATTTCATCATTTATATTAAAATGATGAGATTATTTAACAACGAATTTAAACTATACGATACACTAAATTTAAGTAACAGTCTGACTAAACATTGTATTTAAACTAACAGTATAATAAAGACTTGTACAACTTTTAAAATACAAAGTGCTAGCTTATTTGTCTATATATATATACTCTCTATCACCCCACTTTAATTATTCACATTATTAAGTCTTTAATTCCTTCTTTGTTTCTTTCAAATGGCATCTACCAAAGTTAAGATTCCCACCATAGATTTTTCTAATCCAGAACTAAAACCAAAACACTCCACTATGGGAATCCACAAAAAATCAAATTTTTGAAGCTTTACAAGAATATGGTTGTATTGAAGCAATATATGGTAAAAATCCAAATGAAATTAGAGAGGGTATCTTTGATTTTTCAAAAAATATATTTGAATTTCCCTTAAGAGACCAAAATGAAAAATCATTCAGAAGTACCATTTCATAGTGGCTACATAGGGCAGATTCCACACTTGCCTATCTTATGAGAGTTTGGGTATTCCTGGTTTTCTTACTCCTCAAAGTGTTGAAAATTTTGCTAATATATTTTGGCCTCATGGTAATCCTAAATTCTGGTATGTATAATTTAATTTATGCACTGATAAGAGATTTGAAGCAACAATACAATTGTCTTTATAGATTATATATATTTCAACAACAATAAAGTCTATAGATCACAAATATAAGATGTGAAAACAGTCACATTAGAGTAGGATAGTGTAGATTGTCTACGATCTATAGATCACGAATTTCAACAATGACAAATGTATTGTATTATTGTGTGTGACATATATATAGATTATGGGTTCGAGAAATGAAAGCAGTTGCATTAGGATAGGGTAGACATATTAGGATAGGATGAATATAATTTTTTTTCTCAAATCTATTCTTCATCACATTTTTGGAACAAAAATAAAAATATCATATGTAACCACCAAAAAAATATTTGTTACATAAAGTCAGATCAGAGTTCGATTTCCCTTCCTTATTTTCCCTTTCTTCATATGTTCATACTTTATACTAACATTATATGTGCATTATTTTTTGCAGCAATTTGGTCAAATCTTACGCAAATTCACTTCTGAAATTGGATGAAATGATGAAAAGGATGATTTTGGAGAATTTGGGATTAGAAAAACACATTAATGAATTGTTGGATAGTTTTGTCCTATTTAGATTTTCCCATTACAAGGGATCATCAATTATTAATAAAGATGAAAATAATAAATATGATGGATTGGGTGCCCACACATATAGTAAAATAATAAATATGATGGATTGGGTGCCCACACATATAGTAAAATAATAAATATGATGGATTGGGTGCCCACACATATAGTAACTTCTTGACTTTTATAGCACAAAATCAAGTCAATGGATTGCAAATCAACAAAAATGGAGAGTGGATTGATGCCAGTATTTCACCAAATTCTGTTGTTATTTTGTCTGGTGATTTCTTCAAAGTAAGTGTTATTCATTTTTTTAGTGTTATTACTTTATTGGAACTTGTGTTATTCAAACCCTTTAAAAATATTAATTGTTGAACCATATTAAAATCTTTAAGAAAACATAGCTTTTAGAGGATTCGACCTACACTAAACAATATATGTGTAGAATATATCTAAGTGACATCAATTGGAACTACTTGTATTTTTATGCAAAATTTATATTGATAATGAGTGGGGCCTACGCTTTCGAATATCTTAAAATATTTTCTCACTCGTATTTGATTATTCTCCAAAATGCATATTGTTGAAGGATTTGACACACTGAATAATATTTGATAAGTCGAAGCAACACATGTTACAATTGGAGCTACATATTTAGATCATGCAAAATTGAAAATGAATGTTGATATTTGGTGGATTCTTTTCTCGAATTTTTAAAAATGTTATTTCACTCGTGTAGAATTATTTTCGAAAATGAATGCTTTTGAAGGATCTGACACATTGAGTAATATTTGAAGAGTCCAAGCAAACATAGTTTATAATTGGGACTACATATTTAAAATTTCCAAGAAATTTTGAAAATGAATCTTTGATATTTGGTAGAGCCTATGTTGCTTGACTCTATAAAAATATTACTACACTTATATTATATCCTTCAAAAAGCATAATTTTGAAGGATTTGACACTCTTAGTGGTATTTTTAAAGATTTCAAGCAACACTACTTCATGACAAACTAAAAATAAATCTAGATATTTCTTTGGAACTTATGTTACCCGACTTTTCAAAAATGTTTGAACTATATGTACCTAGGTTTTGTAGTTTGAATAAATATTCAAAGGATCAGATCGATCACTATAAGAAATTCACCTATTTCTGACAAAATTCATTGGAAACATGGAAGATGAAATTTCTTTTCGATAAGAATATAACGTATGTAGGAAAACCACGTATTTCTAGTCATAAATAAATGTTTTTTTAAGTTTTATTCACTGATGATAAGTGAATTTATACAGGCATGGACAAATGGTCGATTGCATTCTCCCTCCACAGGATAGAAATACCTAGAGAAAGTGATAGACTGTCCCTTCAATTTAATACAGTATCAAAACCAGGTCACTTCATAGAGGCTCCAAAAGAACTTGTGGATGAGAAACACCCTTTACTCTTCAAGTCATATGAAATGCATGGATTATTAAATTATCTTGCTTCAAACGTTGGCACTACTAATCATTTCAAAGCTTATTGTGGTATTTGATATGATAAATGTGAATTTTCGACGAACGTTCTTATCGGAGTACCGCTAGTATATACGAAATTTCCGATAAAACATTCGTCGAAAATGTCTTCAACAAGGATGTTATTGTGTTTTTTTATGCAAATAATAAATTTTAAATGAACAATTTATTTATACTACCATTTGTTTGCTATAAATAGAGGGGTTTCCTCTAATTTTTAAATTATGATTTTTTTTAAAAATTTCTACTATTCTTCTTCTTAATCATCACTTCATCAGATGAATGAAACTCTTTCCATTGTTGCAAAATGTATTTGAAATTTCTTTAGTGAATCTCTAAATGGAGCAAAATAGAAGTTTTTGTGTTGGTTTTACAACTATAGAAGTTGAATTAGGTTTTCTCAATAGTAATATTTGGATGAATGCCTACTTATCCAATGCCACTATAAAAATAGCACAAAAGTTGAATGACATGAGAATAAAAGAAAGAATTAAAAACTAAAGAAAATCAATTGATACATCTAAATTCTAATAAAGTGGAACAATGTCACATTGGACAAGAAAATAGTAGGTTTAGAAATAAATAGAATAAGAGTAAAAATGGTAGTTTACTCACAAAGTGGTTATGGAATAAAAGTAGCAACAATTGCAATATATCAGAACTATTAGTATACACTCTTATAAATATATATAATTTAATATTTATAAAAAAAGAAATAGTGCTAATAAAATACAAAACTCTATAGAAAATCTCTTGAGTTTAAAATTATACTTGTAGCAGCTAAGTAAGATAAGATAAAATACATAACTTGCACATTAATTAATTTAGGGGGTTATCCACATGAAATGTTTTGAAGTCATGAATATTATTAATTAGTAATTAAAAATAGAAGTTATAGAGATCAAGAAATGTGAATTATGGAGAATAATACTATTGAGTAATTATTTTAAGAGGAGATTTTGGAATTATTTTTTAAAATATCACATTGGTGAAGAAAAATAAAGAAAATGCTAAATAGTTTGGAGATCATAGAGAGGTACCACATCTTCTAGTTTATATTTAATATTCTAACTTTATGTCTAGATAGATATATTGGTTGTAATTAAATAATAAAGATAATTTTTTTAAAAAAAATTGTTATTTTAAAATTTTTAATTAGAAAAAGGTAAAAAAAAGAAGAGAAAATGGAAAATAAATTTATTAAGAGTGGAAATTAGTGATGTGAGCTATGTATAGTTACTCCTTATAAATTACTAGTCTCTGGGCACGCGCAACGCGCGTGTACCCCATACCTCAATAAGTAAAAACTTTTATAAAGTTAAATAAATATTATTTTGAAATGTAATACCAACTTAACCTCAATGAAACCATCTTACTATTTTCTTCCTTCAAAAACAAGGATGAAATTATAACATTATAGTATTAGATCGATCTTGTGCATAACTTTAAAACAATGAATCAAACCTTCCAAATATAATTTACAAAAAAGCACAAAAATGTCGAATCAAATGAATTTGATTCATTTAATATAAGGTAATCAAACTTAATCATTGTAGGACAATGTAGAAGTCACACTTGATCAAAATCTTACTAACAAACAATAGAAGATGGTAAAAGAGGAGAAAAGAAGGAACCATACCATAGGAGTACGTAGAACTGCTAGTGGAAGAACCCAAGATAACAAATTCGTATTTGGTAATAATATGTATTGATTTAGCTGCAACTTTTCATATTCTTTAGGGAAAATGCATAAGTACCCCCAGCCTATGCCTAAAATCCCTGAGACACACCTAACCTTTACTAAGATCCTATTAGCCCCCCGAACTTATTTTATATATAATTTTCTACCACTTTTCAGCCTACGTGGCACTATCTTGTGGGCCCAGCGCGTGTTGACAATTTTTTCAAGGATAGTGCTACGTAGGCTGAAAAGGGGTAGAAAATTATATATAAAATAAGTTCGGGAGGGAAATAGGACCTTAGTAAATGTTAGGTGTGTCTCAAGGATTTTGTACATATGCTGGGGGTACTTATGCATTTTCCCTATTCTTTAATTTAAGATTAAAAGGGGGAAAACCTTGATTCATGTACTTATTTAAGAACAATTATTCAGTTTTAATTATTTTACCAGTTACATATGACTCTTAAAATTCTAGAAATTCTAATTGACTCTTGTTCTTCTACATTACCTTTCTAATAAATAACTTACCATTCAAAAAATAATTAAAATGTTATTATTTAATATTTAATTAATTAGATGTTTAATTTAGCTTATGAATAAAATGGTAATCCAACTTTTCATCTTTGGAGCTTCCCACTTTTAATAATATATATGAATATATGAATATGAATATGAATGATATGATGATAAATTAGTATGTGAAGAGTTTTTGTTGTAAATGTTCCTCCATTAATAAAAAATTGTTTGTATTTAATTAAGTAAATTACTTTTACAAAAAAACAATTAATTTAGATAAGAAAAAAAAGCCAAAAAAAGAAAAAGGATTAATTTTACACACTTTTTTTTTGCTTACATGGTATTCAAACATCTTCCACGCACCTCAACTAAGTGGAGTCACAAAGTGTGCCATGTAAGCCAAAAGGTGTATAAAATTTCAAAAAAAAAAAAAAGAGTTCAAAAGGCAATAAGACCTTAGTTTAGTTAAGGTGTGTCTCTGATATTTTTGTCATAGTCTAGGGAGGGGGGGGGGGGTACTTGTGCTTTATCCCTAAATTAAATTCAAAAGAGTCTAATTGAAAGATTTCTTAATTGAATTAGTGTAACACCCCAAAAATTTCTAAGCTAAGACCTGAATCATTCTATAACGTCTCACAACTCTACTCTTAAAATCTGAATCATTCAACGTAAGTATGTGAGCTTGAACCGGGTGATGTCCTACTTGCTTAACGTCCGTTACCAAGTGTATAAAATGTATCTAAAGTGATCCAGGGTCATAAGGGACCTCAAACATCAAGCCAAGCTCAAAGCATTCATATTGGCTAAGTTCTCACATGAGTTCATATAAAGTTAACTTCAAACACTCATATCCCTCAGTATATAATGAATTAGGTAACCTATGACCTATCAAAATAAGGGACTATAAGTATTCTTTCCAGCGCCATCAAGTTTTCCTTATTTCAAGTTTGGAGTAAAAAATTATTGTCGTTTTACTGGAACATACCTGGGTTGGAAAATTGGGTGAACTCACGTGCTCAATTGGTGATCCGTCGAATGGGTTGGCGAATCACCGAATTAGCTCACCGAATTATCCTGAAAACTTCAAGTTTATGTCCATTTGGGTGATGTAAAGTCCCAACAGATGATCCGCCGAGTATTTTTTGTGAGAGACCTCTAGATCACCGATTTGACAACGAAATTCATTAAAATGTCATTTTCTTTTATTTTTATGATTTTCTTATGTTTCTAGAAGGGTATTCTTGATCTTTGACCGTAACTCAACTTCCCTAAGTCCATCTTACAACCTAATAAAATCATTATACGTATATCAACTCTCAAAATCATCAATTCTCATTCTTCCAAAGATCAACAACTCCAAAAAAGGATTTTTCTAATATTTCAAGATCTAAAGGCTCCAAGTTCAAGATTCTCTTCAAGAGATTACCTTCTTCCTTTCGTATGACTCCAATTTTTATGATTTGTTAGTAGTAACATTTTGTGGTGTCATGGATCTTGTATCGACACCTATCTTTATATATTAGAGACTTCATAGATAGATAATTTTGGTCAATCTTGCAGTACTCAGTTTCAAATGTTTTATTTAAGACTTTATGTTTAATACTCAATATTTTCATATTTGAGATTTAATAAATTGTTTTTAAACAATCCTTCAATTTTGATGCTTGTGTATGCTTAAATTAGTCTTCCGCTTAGTAGTCAGTCATGACAAATTAAATTCTTACCATATAATAGTAAAGTTATTTGAGTGTGAGCCATATACAGATCACAAGCTTAAAATGTGAAATCTTATTAGGATAGTATCATATTTTCCTTTTTCTCGGATAGAAATGAGAGATATTTTGTTTATCAGACACTTTTTTTTATTAATAATAAAATAAAATTATGCACTTCATCATCTTGTTAAGTTACTTGTTTATAGGGAGGGTATATAATTTAAAATTAAAAAAAAAACTCAAGTCTACAGCCGGAAAAATAATTCAAAATCTAATGAAAACCAAACGAAAATAAAAAAAATGAGAGAAGAAAATAGACTTTCGTTTAGTTAATATTTTGCTGAAAATTACTTTACTTTTTTTTCTGTATAATTTATTTTAAAATTATTGTTTTTCATTTAAATACCATATGTCCTATTTTAGTTAGTCACTATGTCGAATAATTCACGAATGTATTTATACACACTTTGTAATTTTAGTCGATAGTCAAAAAGTATTTTAAAATATAAATTTATTTTGAGTCGAAGAAGTGTGCAAAAGATAAGGCTATAGATTTTCAATTTCTCAATTAGTTGACTACTTAAATTTTCAACAGATCGATCGAAGTTGATTTTTATATATTCTTTTATCGAAAAAGAGATAATCTACTATTTTCCTTTTAGGAAATAAAAAATTCAATAAAAAAAAAGAAAAAGAATATTGGAAATTAAATTCTTTTTCTCGGATTTATTCTTCATCATACTTTTGGAACAAACAAAAATATCAGATGCTTCGACACTGAAATATTTGGTACATAAACTCACAGTTTGATAAGCGAGAGTTCGATTCCCCTCCCTTATTTTCCTTTCCTCTATCTCAATTTTTTTTTAAAAAAAATATAGAAGATTTAGTTAAAGTGTCTTAGTGAAAAGATCATGCCAACTTTAGATGTTTCTAAATATGTTCAACTTTCTTTATATGTTTATACTTTATACTAACATCACATGTGCATTAATTTTGGCAGCAATTTGGTAAAATCTTACTCAAATCCAATTGTGAAATTGAATGAAATGTTGAAAAGGATGATTTTGGAGAATTTGGGATTAAAAAATCACGTTAATGAATTGTTGGACCCTAATTTTATCATGTTTAGATTTACACATTACAAGGGATCTTTAATTATTAGTGGAGATCATGAAAATAATAATAAACATGATGGATTTAGTGGCCACACAAATGTTAGCTTCTTGACTTTTATAGCACAAAATCAAGTCAATGGATTGCAAATCAACAAAAATGGAGAGTGGATTGATGTCAATCTTTCACCAAATTTTTATGCTGTTTTGTCTGGTGATTCATTCCAAGTAAATGTTACTTAATTTTTTTAATGTTACTATTTTGTTGGAATATGTGTTGTTCGAACTCTTAAAATATAATATCGCAATTTATTAATTTTTTATAAAAAAAACATAGCTTTTAGTGGATCAGACATACAATGGACAGTGCATGTATAGAATAAATCCGATTGACATCAATTGGAACTACATACTTAATTTCTTAATGTAAAATTGAAAATGAGTTTTGATATTGGTTGGAGCCTATGTTGCTAGACTCCAAAAATATGATCACATCCGTGTTGGATTATTCTTCAAAATAGATATTTTTGAATGATGTAAACTTACTGAATAATAATTTTTGAAGAGTCCAAGAAAACATTAGTTATAATTGGAACTGCGTGTTTAAAATTTTCATGGAAACCTGATTATGACTCTTGGTAATTAGTGGAGCCTGTGTTTGAGTTTTATGCACTGACGATATGAGTGAATTTGTACAAGCATGGGAAAATGGTCGATTGCATTCTCCCTACCATAGGGTAACAATGTCTGGAGAACATGATAGATTCTCCATTCAATTTAAAACATACTTAAAACCAGGTCACTTCATAGAGGCCCCAAAAGAACTTGTGGATGAGAAACACCCTTTAGTCTTCAAGCCATATGAAATGCTTGGATTATTTAACTATGTTGCTTCACGGGATAGCTCTATTGATGCTTTCAAGGATTATTGTGGTGTTTGATATGATAAAATGTGAATTTTTGACGAATGTTATTGTCAGAGTACCGTTACTATATATAGAATTTCTGATAGAACATTCGTCGGAAATGTCTTCAACAAGCCACCATTTTGTTTGGAATTCATGTTTTCTTTCTAATGTGTATTTTATGCATGTTTGAATTGTTGTCGTTCATTAGCTTTAGATTTCTATGTAAAATGTATGTTGAAATAAAAAAAACATGAGTTTCTGATGAATGTTTGTCACTCCCCGAGACTACCCCGAGACGCGGACACGGGACCTAGAACCACAAGTGATCCCAAGCTAACCCTGCTGGCATGATCATGAGCATACTAAGGATAAACTGAATAATAGAAATTGTGCGGAAGCTATAATCATAAATAAATCTAAAGTGATGGGGAATACCCATATACTAAATCTGAAATGAATGAAAAACTGATGAGTTTAATACAAAGAAAATATTAACTCAATACTAAGCTGAATCTAACTATGTCTTAAATAAGCCTCTAAACTGACTAGAAATGTTGGGACATGCCCCAACTAGATCTAGCAAAACTGAAACTAAAGACTAATTGCGATAAAGATAAACATGTCACTAGTCCTCGAAGAATGAGGACTCACCACTGATGCTGCTGAACTGAAGATCAGGAATCGATCTAAGCGTGATCTGGATGCTGAGAACCTGAACCTACATCACAAGAAGAAGTAGCGCAGAGTATGCGTCATTACTTGAAAGGTACTGAGCATGCAGGATAGAGTAAAGCTGAAATAACATCATAACTGAACGAGCAATAAAGCAAGAGCATAATCTGAACATGATATAGATACTGAATACTGAACTAACTGAATGCAATGACCAAATTTATAACATGCTGAGACTGAATACTGATTGTACTGAAATGTGGTCAATGCAATAGATTCTGACTAAACTGTGGGAGCTACTAATAACCGACAATAAAACCACATGA
>JAJOOO010021595.1:0-13434 GCA_029582685.1 Solanum piurae
ATGTTGACACCCAATTTTGACCGACCTCTAACCATTTTTGGAATGCTATTCGATTAAATACGTATTTTTAAAATATATGTCGAGTTTAAAATTTTAATTGATTTTATCTAAAAATTATATATTTTAGTATGCATGGTTTATAAAATTATCGTAAATATTATTAAATATTTAAAATTATAAGTAAAACTCAAAATAATTATTTTATTTCAAATGTTTTAAAATTTAAGTGATTTAATTATATAAAAATATTATAATATTTGTAGTATTTAAATTGGATAGCATTCCCTTGAATTTCCTCTTAATCATTTAATTGTTAGCCTATTCTATTCTAATTCCTTTCAAATCTAACCACATCAATTCCAATTTTATTTCAATTATAGCCACTTTTCATTTCAATTCTAGCCTTTGTTGATTTCAATTTTAGCCTATTCTTATTCCAAAATCAGACCCTTTCATTTTAATCTCGTCCGTCCATCTCTAAATTAAATACTAGATCAATCCTAACCCTTCATTCGAATAGATCCAATGGTCCCGATTTATCAAGCCCTCCATTCCCTTTTTAACTAAAAGACCCCAAAACCTAATCAATCATCCTCTTCCCCTCTCTCAAGCAGACCGCCGCCTCCCCCTCTCTATTCTCCTTCAGCCGGTGAAGACCGGCGGACCAGCAGCAGCCGCCGGACCAGCGGCAGCTCCAGCGCCTTCTCTCTTTTCCTCTCCTCTCCTCCCTTCTTCTTCTTCGTCTTATTCTCTATTTCACAGCTCCGAACCAGCGAGCAGCAGCTCCAGCCAGCGAGGACAGCCACCAGCAACGCCAGCAGCTCAGCGACACCAGCAAAAAACCAGCAACTCCAGCAGCTCCATGACAGCAACAGCAGCAGCAGCTTGGCGAGAAAACAGCAGCAACCGCTGCTCCGTCCAGCTGCGACGGACAACAACGGCAAACTCCGACCAGCAACTGGTTCCTCCGCTCTCTTCTTCTCTTTTTCCCGATGGAAACAACACCTTGGACAGCGTTTACTTGGACCAAAACTTTATGATTTGGCTTGTTGAAGGCGGATCTTTAACAGATCCGTCCGGGTTAGTTCTCTTGTTCGATTCGATTTATAATTTGTTAGTGTTATTATGGAATATATGACTATTCTTATGTGTGCTCTATTATAAAAATTATTATTTATTATAAATCTTTGTCTAAAGCCTGAAATATTGTTGATGATTCTTTGGAATTGTGCTAATATTCGCCATTGGCTTTAACTTGTTTCTTTTAAATTTTACATTGATGAAATGGATAATCTTCACATAGTTGATATCTTAATACTTGCCGGTATATTGATTTAGTAATATTGATGACATGGTCTGATTTTATGTTTAATTGATTCTTCTAATTGTTGAATTGATTACTTGCTTATTCAATTTCCCACTATAATTGATCTACTTATCCTCTTGCCAATTTATTCAATCGCTTAATCACGGTGAATTATTTTATGAATATTGATACTAGAATGGGGGGCCGTAATTTTTTTTATTCCCTCCCTTAAATATAATCAATAGCATTGTAATAAGTGACCTCTTAATTAATATTTCTTGCCTTATTTACTTGTAGACAGATTCTAACATGTTAAATTTGGTAAAAAGCATGCTTATATATGGTAAAATTTGGTGTCATATTATAGATTCAATTTATGTCTCCCTAATTGACTGAATCCATGTGTATAAAATTGTGCTCTTTGCCTTAATTAAATAGTATATATTCGTAGTGATCTCTTAATTTTTGGAAAAGTTGTTTTTTTTTTACTGATTTGACTCCTTTTTATTAAGGAAACAAATTTCCCTTATTTGCTCCCATTAATGATTATCCTCTTCCTTTCGGGTGACCTTTCTCCCACTATATAAATAATCTCCTTTCATTCTTTAGGGAGGGGACACTCTAACAGAGAACATACATTCTGATAGCTAAAAAAGAGATACCAACTCACATCGGACATTGGCTAACATTCTCCAAATACTAAAATATATTGCTCTCTCTACGCTAAAATAGAATTAAGTTCTTTCGGTTAAAAGCTTCAAAGTTCTTCTCTGTTTTGCTTTTCTGCTGTGTTTGGGTTTAGTATCATATTAAGTTCGTCTGCATTGCTGATAAACTTTCTGCATAGTTGTTAGCCCTCCTTCATTAGTTTTAAATTTAGTTTCACATTATTTTATCATGAATGTTGTTGTGTGTTTGAAAACAAAATAAAAGAAGCATCCGGGTTAGTTTCCTTATCTCTCATTCCGATGTGTGATTTTATATGACTTGGTGAAATCTGTATATTGTTGTAAATTGCTTTTGTGTGTCTATCTAATAGTTATTATCATGCTATGATCTCGTGTTGGGTGTTATTATGGTAAACAGGTTTTGCACTTGAAGTTCAAGTTGAAGAGTCGCCATGAGACGAGTTTACTTAATTTCCGTATTTTAAATTCATTTTTTTTATTTATTTCGGTTTGTAATAATCCTGTAGCAACTATAAACTCTCCTATATATATATGAATAAGTTGGGGAATCGCCTAAGGGGGGAGGGAAATTACGTGCTACTTGTTTATTTATTTTTATTTGTGTTTGAAAGCATGCTTACAATCGTGATTTGTTTAATAGTTTGTATTTTAACAAATACGTTTTATATCTAACTAAAAAATAAAACAAAAATATGATTTTGTCATTAATCATCTATTTAATCTTTAATTATAGTTTAAAAGTTGATCGTCTTTTATTTGCTTATTATAATATGTTGTTGGGTGACATTAACTATCACCCTAATTATTAACAAATGCGATATATGTTTGCTCCTTGTTTCATGTAATTCAACTAAAGCTCCCTTTATATAATAAATGAATAAATTTGGAATATTGCAATAATATGTTTTATGTTATTTTGTCATCTTAGATACCATGCCTATAGGATCTAAATAATTTTAAATATTATTTATGTGTTGTAGTTGCATATAGGTTTAAATAATTTTATTTCCAAAAGCCATGTAGATAGGTCTGAAAATCATGTTGGTAAAGTGATTAGATAATATGTTTAGATTATTGCTAATGGATAATTGCTAATTTTTGCATATCACTATCTGCCTTAAAAAATCAGGCGTTAGTAATCGTAATACTGCTTCAATCAACTAATCCTAATGACTGCTTGCTAGTTTATTAGTTTTAAATGAAATTTTGCATGTTTATCACATAGATATCCTGCCTATAGGTTATCGATTACTAGCATATCTTAACTTTCTTAATAAAATCCGCATCAGTTTAAATTTATAACTAATCTGCCCAGTTTAAATTTATAACTAATCTGCCCAGTTTAAATCTGCATAAAATAACTTATTTTCTGCATCGTAATCAAAAAAAATTTGCCACTTAAAATTAGCTATTGATTAATTTTGTATCTTTTAAACTGACTGCCACCTAAAAATAAGTTTCATAATAGGTTTGTCTGCTACTGCATTAACATGCTATTTTCTGCATAATCTGTCACTTTAAATTAGCTATCCTAATAAAATTCTGCCCAAAGTATTTTAGTTTCTGCATTATGAATAATTGCCTTGCCACTTTATTCAGCTAATAAATAATTTCTCCATACTTTATTAATAAAATAAATCAGTTTATGACTAAAATTTGCCTTATGTTATATCCATCTTCCCTTTCATTAATTGAACTGTTATATTGTTATGTCGCTTGTTGCCCGTTTTGTATGCATACACCTAGCATGAAGACCTTTCATTTTATGTGTGTTTGCTAGCATGTGAATTAAAATCTAGAGGCCAATATGAGACTTATGTGCTAAATGCTCGTCCAAATTGTTTGACTTGGTGTCTAGGTGGGCCTATTATATTCTATTTCAGTCTAAACCCTTCCACAATAATAGTCCAAAGCCTCTTGGAACTTAAGCGGGAACGATAGGCACCTTTTAGAGACGAAAGCATGCGGTGGTAGGGTAGGGGTAGTTTAGGCCCTATGGATATGATGACATCGACTCAGGCTTAAAGCGACAAACCTTGGTTTGTCTGTCCCTACACGGAAGCCTATCGAAAATAAAGAAAAGTCGAGTGCTGATCCTAAAGTCCTTCAGAGTCTCCCTTCCCTTTTGCCCCTTTTTATTTGTTTATAATTATAATTATTTGGAGTAGCTTAAAATAAAATAAAAAAGATTGTTTACTTATCTACTTGTGCAAATTTATGTTTCCTCGCTCCTCTCTTTTATTAATTGTTAAAATGTTTATTTTATATATTTAATATTATGTTAACACTTAGTCTTGCATGCTTAATTAAATAACAAATAACTTAAGCGATTTTAATTGTTTAATATTATCACTTAGTCTTGCATGTTTACCTAATTAATTAAAATAATTAAAGTAATCTTAATTGTTAAATATATGTTATCACCTAGCAAGCATGTTTAATAAATAACCAAATAAATGAAGTGACCTTAAATGCTACTTGTGACCCCCACATAAATTGCATGAGATACGGCCGGGACCCATATTTGTGGACTTCGAGGGATGCCTAACACCTTCCCCTCGAGGTAATTTGAACCCTTACCCTGATCTCTGGCTCGTTGACCTTAGTTAGACTTAATTAGGTTAGATAGGTGCCCTAACGCGCCTTAATTCGTTAGGTGGCGACTCTTCAACCACTCCAAAGCCCAAAAGAGTTGTTAGGTCGTGCACCAAAACCCGTTTTCGCGAGAAAACAGGGCGCGACAGAGGAACTCCAGCCCGCCGACATAACTCTGTTATAAACATTGAGGATGTCAGGGACGTCTGGCTCTGTTTGGTCCTCATGGCCATCTCCTGCTCTATAATCAGTCCCAAGTTGAGCCGCTTCTTGGCGATGATGCATTCGAGACAGGCCGTCTTTGGGTGGCGGAGGATGGACTCATTTTGCGAGGGCATGATAGAACTGTTGATGAACCTGAACCATTACCGGGCTACTATATTCAAGTCCTTCTTCTCAATTAGGTGTCCGCCTCAATCCACCTCGGGGTGGTGTTAGAAATGAGGGGAGAAAACCATCCATTTAGGTCATCTAGAGTATGTGTTGTAGTCATGCTCTCGTAATCATGCTCAAACCCTGTAGCTCTATCAAGTACAGCATTAATATGATCGTTGTTGCATCCCACTGTCTTCCCCCGAACTACCACAGACTCTACCGGTCTTAAGGCACTGCCTTCTTCTTCTCCTAGGGTACTAAGTCACTGTATGCAGTGTAGAGCTCTCGGGCCTAGGTGGGAATGTATGGGCCATGGGGCTTGGTGAATATGTTGAACTTGTCGTACCAAAGTGTGTCCCACACAAGATAGTACATGTCCACCATACCTTCCATGGACAATCTCTTATCTTCAAGAATGGTCCTCAGTCCCTCAGTCTTTAGCCTATTGAGTAGCTGGGGAGGAGGACCCTGAACTGGGGGTGCTGGAACCACCGTCTGTGCCAGAGTAGGCACTGCATCAGTAGTAGGAGGGATAGACTCTGGGATCCGAGATGAATCTTGACGAACTCTGGCACGAATCTCAGCTCGCTGGGTCTGAAGTGGTTGGTCATCCTCAGGCTCGGAGAATGAGGCTTGAGAATTAAAAAATCCCCATCACTGCCGGAGTTGTGCTCCGACCTCTCAAATACGAGCACTTTTACCTTGCCCTTGCCTCCCTTCGAAGGTGCTTTCTTGCCCTTTTTAGAGAAAGCATCTACTCCCCCATTGATCACAATGCCTCGTGCTCGTTTGCGGGGTGGCGTTCCACTTTCGTCCCAATTGGTCCTAGCCATATCTGCAAAACACATCGAAAAGTTAGAAATAATTCAAAAAAAATTACAGAATTGAAATTTTAAACCATTTGGCCTTTTAAAACCTTTCAGTTCGCGGCCCTTTCGACGGTATTAGTCAACCACGCCGAACCACTCGGCGATGCGCTGAGTGGTGACTTACCTCGCCGAGTTTTATAGGACTTCCAGTTAATTTGGGGGTCCAAACGGTGGACAAAATTGGGCTCGTCGACTTGTTCGGTGAGTCGCTAATTCAGCCATTGGCCCGCCGAGTTTTATAGACTTCCACTTCAGATTTTTATGGGTCCAACGGTGGTCCAAGTCAGGCTCGCCGACCTCTTCAGCGAGTCACCGATTGGACTTTTTGCTCGCCAACTTGCACATTTTCAAACACATTCCAATTTTCAACCTGCACAATGAACACCCGTTATTCAAAAGAAAACTTAAAACATTAAAGACTTGGGTTGCCTCCCAAGAAGCGCCTTAGTTAATGTCGTGGCACGACGCAAGTACCCATTTAAGCTTCATTTTTGGGGTTTGCCATTGTATCACTAGGCAACCCCCCTTGTTGTCTTGGGTTCAACCGAGACGGCATTTGACCCATTTGGGTCTCCAACTTCTTGATAGAGACTGAGTGGGAAGTTACCGTCTGGTTGAGAGTCATAACATCCTCTTTTATTTCTTTCAAAACTTTATCGGACCCTTCAACCTTGTTGAGAATGCATGAAAACATGTCTTCCGTACGTCCACCCTTAGAATCCTTAGGCTTTTGACGCTAATATGGAGGAACATACCTATCCTTCTTCCCCTCTCTTTCCTTCCAAGCGGTGTTACGATCACGCCAATCTCTATCACGATCTTTCCAACCCTCATATCTATTCCAACCTTGATTACCATCCGGCCTTGTGTAGTTTGCACGATAGACTCCTCCTTGATTGGCTAGGAAGTTCACTTCCTCATTGTACATCAGTTCAAATTTGGCCTCATCGGGGTTTACACCACCAGCACCAACAACATTAACATTCCTTGTACTAGAACCCATGACATTCTTGGCCAAGATGTCTAGTTGGGTCATCATCTTTTCCATGTTTTGGTCTCTCTCTTGATCTTTTTCAATATGTTCCTTTTTTATTTTATAAGTAAGAGGAGAGACTTGGTCTTCGAGGGTGTACCATGCTCGGTTAATTTTGGTCATGAAATCAAGGAGTTGGGATGCTATTGCATAGGGCTGTTGCATTAAACCTCCCGGAGAAAGTTGATCATCCACTCCCTTGTTCACCTAGTCAAGACTCCTATAGAAGTATTGCAGCAGCAGGTTGTCGGGTAGTCCATGAGTTGGACATTGTAGCAACAGCTTCTTGAACCTTATCAGCGTCTCATGGATTGACTCACCCTCCAAGCGCTCCAAACTTTAGATACTATCCCTAAGTGTCATCATCTTCGAAGGAGGGAATATTGCACTTGAAATGCAGTAATAAGCTCATCCCACAAAGTGATAGAATCTCTTGGCAACTCAATCAACCACTTACTTCCCTCTCCCATCAAAGAAAATGGTAACAACCTGAGTCGGACCGATTCTTGCGATATGTTCTTAAATGAGAACGGTCCACAGACATCAACAAAGTTCCTGATATGCTCCTGGGGATCCTCATGAGCTAACCCTCCAAACAAACCCTTCAGTAGAAGGAGCTGAAACATAGTGCTTGTAATGTGGAAAACAACGTTTCCTTCCGCTTGAGGCAAATGAATGGCCCCAACACCACCCATTTGGACTAGGTCATTAATGTTTGGGTCATTAACATCGTTGAGGTTTCCAACATCATCTTGGTGGCCCACTTGGCTATCATTACTTCCGTTAACGCTCATTTCCTTGTCTGTTTTAATAAGCAACACAAAAACCAAAAATAAAAGTAAGTAGATTCAACTATAACTAACAAGAACACAATTCAACTTCACCAAAAGAATTTCAAACAACACCACTCCCCGGCAACGGAGGCATTTTGATTTAACGTTTCGCGCACACTTTTTCCAATTCTAAGTGCCAACGATCGTAAATCAGTATAAAATCCAACTAAATGAGTTAGGGTCAAATCCCACAGGGAGCGGACGTGTTTAGAATTCAATTAAGAAGTATGAACATCTAAACAACCATAGGAATAAATATTATCAGAAAAGACATTAACCAAATTAAAGGGATGATACGAATGTCAAATGGGGGTTTTCAATTTTCAATTATCAACTACACAGCAGTCACAAACAACTCAGAATAACAATAGGGAGATGGATTCTCGGGATGGGATCGATTATAGGCAAATATAGGCATATGGGCAATTGCAACTACTAGTAAATAGCTAAATATCAGTGAGTAGGCTAGATTACAAGGGAGATAGTTTTCTCTCGAACAACTACCCCGAATCAAGTGATTTCTCTCGAACATCAACAAGCATAACAATGAAGAACATCCCACAACATAACAATGGCGGTAGAACTAGCCATTTGGCGATTCGCCAAACGCTCTTGGCGATCACTAGGCTTGCCTTTCTTTAATGCTTCAGTTTGTTTTGTTTCTTTTTGCATGTTAGTGTCCTTGCTTTGTTCTTCAATCCATATACCTGAAAATCAAGGGTTTAACATCAATTTATTGCACAAATTAAGCATTTGAGGACACTAAATCTATCTAAATAAAGCCCCAAATGAGTCCAAATCACGGACTCATCAGGTCTCCATATCAAAATCTTCTCGGTGCTAAGTAAAATCTCACGGAATACACATAGTCATAACCATATCAAATACTTGGATAGTGCTTATGATGAGAAATGTATTTTGTATGAATGTTGTAAGAAAAAATTGATGTGGCTTCATTTTTGAATGATCTTTTTTATATTATAATTGACTAGTTGCGTATTGACGTGAGCCTTCCAATGAACAATGCACGCAAGCTTTTTGATTTTGTAGAGATATGTTAAATGATTGTTTTTGAAATGCCAAATGTGGTGAAGTCCTACTTGAAAGCATGCTTGTTGAATCTTAGAATTTGTCTTGTTAGTCTAATTGTCTAGTTTTGGTGAATGCATGAAATGATCTCGGGCACAAATTTTGAGAGGAAATACAAATGTGCATACCTTTTGTGACTACTTTATGAGGGTCTGCAACCATTTGAGCCTGAGTCATTTGTTGTCAACCTTGTTGGAATCTCTCGAGCTAAATTGTTCATAACTTCTCACCCATAAATCCTTTTCTAAGCATTGGTTTTTTTGAATGGTCAACTTAAGCCAAAAGCCTAAGTCGGGGTGTAGAAAGGAAGGAGGAAAGAAAGCCAAATTGAAGGAAAAGAAATAAAAAGTGAGACTCAACTTTGAAGTTTGTTATAAAAAGAAGGAACCTCTCCTTATAAAAAAAATGAGAAAAAGTTTAAAAATTGAAATGAAAAAGAAAGTGTGATGAAATAAAAGGGATGTCCAATAAATTGAGTAAAAAATTGAGGTTTGAGTCTACAAGTGAAAAGAATGGAAATAACTTGAGAAGGGGTGAAGATGAATACAACAATGCTTTGAAAATGGAAATAACTTGAGAAGGGTGAAGATGAATACAACAATGCTTTGAAAAGGTGAAGTCACTAAGCCAAATCGATTGTACATTTACCCTCAACCCCTTTACAAGTCTAAAAAGACCTTTGAGATCTTGCATGAACTAGGTTGCGTGTTGATTGGAAAATATGGGCAAACCGATAAAGCTTGCATGTATTTCTCTTTTAGAGAGTGAGAGTTGTACTAATTCCTAACTTATTTATTGGTTTGCTTTGTGAGAGAACAAAATCGTTCTTGATGTGAGGGCACTTGAATGCATTTTTTTGAACCATGATTTTTGCTTCAGAAAGGAAGCTTAGTGAGCTTAAGCTTTTTGAGCATGATTCAGTGTTGCATATGCTTGAGAGTAGTCTTGTGGTGAACCGTGACTGTTAAATCTAATCGAGAATTGTTGTAGACACCCTTGTTGAATTAATTGTGTTCTTGGTTTACTTGAGGACAAACAAAAATTTAAGTTGGGGGTGCTGATGAGTGATAGATTTATACTCATTTGAGGCATTTTTAGTTCAAAAATTAGTGTCCCCAATGCCTAATTATGTCCTATTCTGATGATATTTTGATTATTTGTAGCTATGAAGGCTAAAGGATAAGGCAAGGATGAATAAATAAAAATGAGGCCAAAAATAATGAAAGGAGTACAAACTCCAAACTGGTAGTCACCTAACCAAAAGGGCGGATCGCCCAAGTGGCCTAACCTCTCCCAAAGTGACAGTGCTCAAACTTGAAGATATTCAAGGCAGGTCGGCAAAATTAAAATGAAACGGCGACTCGCCGAGTTAAAAAGGTAGACTAGAAGACCATCGCAAAAGGTTTCAGAACTTTGAGAAAAAGTGAAGGCTTAAAAGACGAACAAATGTGGTAATCGGCAATTCGCTGAAAGTGAAAGGAAGACTTGATTGAGTCCACCAACTGAGGTTTAAACACCTGAAGCCAGAAGCAAGTGAAAAGCGAGCTGAGGAACAAATGGTGATTCGCCAAATATGTTTGGTGAGCCTGACTATTGTTGTCGAGTTGGTCACACATTGAACTTTGGGCCAAATTTAGGGAAACTATAAATAGCCTAAAGGAGAGAGAAATTGTATCAAATTTTGGAAAATAATATCAGTTCCTAACTTTGTATGAGTTTTAGAGAATTAACTTTTGAACTCTTAGCTTGAGAAACATTCTTAGTTTTTGGGGTTTTCAAACAATCTTGTGATTTAGAATTGAAGTGGGTCTTGAAGATTATAACATTATTTCAATTCCCCAATGGATGAAATTATAATGGGTATACTCTTTTTTTTATGATGCTTGGCTAAAACCCCAAATCTAGGGGGTGATTATGTGATTGAGTGCTGATTTATTGTGTAGTGGGTTTTGTGTCTTGCTCTGATTTATTGTTGTAAATTCATGGATTTAAACTAATTAACATAGGGTTAAATCATGGTTAAGGTTGCAAACTTAGTCCTAGTCTAGATCCTCGATTGATGCTCGAAAGAGATTAATTGAGTTGGGTAATTAGTTTAAAGTGAGCAATTTAGATTTGTTTACTATAGTTTGCTTGAAAGAGACATTGTGGTTCAATTCTAGCTGCCTGAATTTGCTCGAAAGAGAGATTCTAGTAAGGTATTGAGTTGATTTGTGATACACATAGATGAGACCGAAAGGAGATTCTATGATTTGATGTTATGAGACCGAAAGAAGATTAGTGTTATTTAAGATTACCCAGCATATTCATGATTGTTTAGCGATAACGAGTAAGCACAATTACCCTTAATTGACATCGATATCAATCCTCACACCCCTAGATCGTATTTTACTTGTTTGAAATCCTAATTTTAGTCTAATTGTGTTACTTGATATCAAAACCTTTTTTCGTAAATTTGGTGGAATTATCCACCTATTTCTTTTAATTGCTACAAATGAATTGGTTTACACTCTTAATTTCCCAATTGAATTTCTTGCATTATATCACTCTCTGTGGGATTCGACTCAGACTCTTAGTTGGATATTATAATTGACGACAACCGTTTATTCTCTTACTTGTCTTGAGGATAATTTGAGTGTTATCATATATTTAAGTAATTAACTCCTAAACTAGTGGGATTTACGTAAGTTTCCATTTTTTTATATATTGCATGAGATCTTCGAATCTCGCTCTTTTATTTTCTTAAAAAGCTGTTTCCTTTATATACAAATTATCATATTTTATATTAATACTTATTTCAACGAAGTTAACCCTTAATACTAAAAATATCACGGAAACATTATTCACATAGTTCGTCCTTTCATTTACAGGATTACCATACACTACAACAAAAACAACTTTTAGCGACAATAAATATAGACATTAATAAATAGTGCTAAAATATTTACCGGCATTAGTTAAATTCCATTAGAACCAATTTCGGTAAAGGCTTTCGGGACATATACAAAGAGTTCTAATTGTCGCTAAAAATACATATTTAGCGGTAATTAAGAATTAATTGCCGCTAATGATCATTTTTTATGTAGTGATATATCATTTACATCTTTACAAAATTACTTAATCAAACACTAAAAAATATTTTAGAACAACTTTCAAAATGTTGTTGAGTCAATTCCCTAAATAGTCACCCAAGTTTAGGAATTTGCGTTAAAATATCATTTATGTTTCATTTAGGACCAAAATATCACGCAACTATCACTATATTCCTCCAAATATACTTGACACTTCAAAAACCTCACACTCTCTTAATTGACATGACATGTCATTAGAGTTTTTTTTTTTTAATAATAGACTAATTTGATTCATTAAACCCATTAAACTAAAATAATGATCATATCATTTTTTTTAAATATATTTATATTAGTTTATTAAGAATAAATCTTCATACTTAAGAATCTTTTATCATAATTAAACTTTTTATTTTTTTATGTTATGAAGAATATGTTTTTAAAACGTACTATAATATCATCAATTTTGAATACTTATAAACATATATATTCAAAGAAAAAATTGATTTACAAATCACTCATGAATGCTAACTTACATCAATTAATCATAAATTTTACAATGAATCAATAATATTAAATGTCAATTAATTATTACAATAAAATTAATTATATTTTGTGAAATTCATGCTTACAATATTTTTTTCTTGAAAAAACAGAAAGTGAATAGTACTATTACTACTAAATTTTATCCAAAAAAAAAAAACACTAAATATCTCAAAATTCTCTTTCTATTCTAGTTGATATGTCATGTTATTAAATCATCATTTTAAAAAATAATAGACCTATTTAATTCATAAAACTTATTTCTCTACAAAACAAATATATTAATTACATGAGAATTTATGAAGATTATAAAAAAAAATTAAAAAACTAATTCCTTTATATTTTTTTACCAAACAAAATTCAATGAAATTTTTTTGTGTGCAATTATTACTTGGTAATTTTCGAAATTCTTAAGTAAATTATTTGAAAAATTTAAGCAATTTTTTCATAAAAGTATTCAAATAAATTTGTAAGGTTGACAAAAAAGTTGGTAAGAGAGAAAATTATTATTTAACTTTTTTTAATTTAACTTGTTATTTTTATTCTTTTATTGCTATATTATGATATATTGTAGCTTATCATACAATTAAACACCAATATATATTCTTATGTGATCCCAAATTCATGAAATACAAGTAATAATTAATTGAATGGCCTATTTTAATTCAATAATATACATATTATATGAGATTAATATACTGATAAATAAAGATCAAAAATTTATTTTCTAATATAAATATTATTCACTTTCTATTTTCTTTTCAAAAAAAGATATTGTAAGAATGGATTTCAAAGTATCCAATTAATTATTTTTAATAGTTAATTGACTTTTAATATTATTGATCCATTATATAATATAGGGAAAAGGGTCAAAAATGCCCTTAAACTATGTGAAAGGAACAAAAATGCCCTCCGTTTATAGTTTGGCTCAAAAATGCCCTTACCGTCAATACTTTGATTCAAAAATGCCCTTAAACTATGCGAAAGGAACAAAAATGCCCTCCGTTTGTAGTTTGGTCCAAAAATGTCCTTGT
>JAJOOO010021597.1:0-12336 GCA_029582685.1 Solanum piurae
TGGAAAAGCCAAACCCCTATCTTCTGTCACCCTAGACTCTGTTCTTTATGTCTCTGGTTCTCCTTTTAATCTAGCATCTGTTAGTCGTTTGACGAAGGTTCTACATTGTAGCATAACTTTTTTTGATGACTTTTTTCTCATGCAGGACCGCAGTACGGGACAGACGATTGGAACAGGACATGAATCACAGGGCCTTTACTATCTTGCCTCTTCAAATTCTTTGAAAGCCTGCTCCGTTACAGACTCCCCAGATCTAATTCACAAATGTTTGGGACATCCGAGTCTATCCAAACTGCAAAAGATGGTGCCTAGTTTGTCTAGTTTATCCAAATTAGATTGTGAGTCGTGTCAACTTGGGAAACACAGTCGTGCTACATTTTCACGTAGTACTGAGGGTCGTTCGGAGTCTATTTTTTCATTAGTTCATTCTGATATTTGGGGTCCTAGTAGATTCACTTCAACCTTAGGATTTCGTTATTTTGTTAGTTTCATTGATGATTATTCAAGATGTACTTGGGTTTAATTAATGAAAGATCGTTCTGAGTTATTTTATATATTCAAAAGTTTCTTTGCTGAAATACAAAATCAATTTGGTGTTTCCATTTGTACATTTCGTAGTGATAATGCCTTAGAATACTTATCCTCCAAATTTCAAGAGTTTATGACTCACCAAGGCATTATTCACCAGACTACTTGTCCATACACCCCTCAGGTTTTATCTGTACCAACTTTTGAGGAATATACGGTTACTTCTACATATCCAGTTGTAGTGCCACCACTCCTAACTTATCATCGTCATCCGCGTCCAGCGCTAGTCCCAGATGATTCATGTTATGCGTCAGACCCTGCTTCTACTGCGGACTTGCCTCCTCCTAGCCAGTCACTTGCAATTGTGTTGAATAAGTCAAAATATTGGAATATATGATAGTTTTATAATGTAACAAAAAGGTTATATGTTGCAACATATGATCCACATGTCGCAACAAAATAGCCATATGTTGCAACATATGATTTATATGTTGCAATTGAATAGTTATATGTTGCAATATATAACACATGTGATTTATATGTTACAATAGAACAATTATATGTAGCAATATATGACTTTTATGTCACAACGGAATGAACATATGTTGGAATATATGACTTATATTTTCCAATAGAATAGTCATATGTTGCACCAGATGACTTGCACCTTTTTCAATATGTGACTTATGTGTCGCAATCGAACAATTATATATAGTAGCATATGAGTTTTATGTCGCAACAGAATATTCATATGTTGGAACATATGATCTACATGTTTCAACAAAATAGTCATATGTTGCACCAGATGACTTGCACCTCTTTCAACATGTGATTTATATTTCAGAATATAGTAGACATATGTAGCAATATATGACTTTTGTGTCGCAACAGAATAGTCATATGACTTACATGTTCCAACAAAATGGTCATATATTGCACCAGATAACTTGCACCTCTTTCAATATGTGATTTATGTGTCGCAACAAAATACATATGGTAACATACGGGTCAAATGTTGTAACAGAATGATTATATGTTGAAACATACGACTTACATGTTTCAACAGAATAGTCATATGTTGCATCAGATGACTTGCACCTCTTCCAATATGTGATTTATCTTTCGTAACTTAATAGACATATGTAGCAACATATGACTTCTATGTCGCAACAAAATAGTCATATTGTTGCCACATAAGACTCATATATTGCAATAGATGATGAAGTCATATTCTATCATTAGTACTTATTATTTTTTGAATTAGTTTCGTCAAGTACAATAAATGGAGGGATTATTCATAGGGGTTGATAGTTGTGGTGAATGGATCGAGAAGAAAAATCAATATATTTAACATTGGAAGGATGGTATGAAACAGTCGGTAGGGATGACTGCCGATTTTTTTTTTGTATGATGATTTTGTGAATTTAATCATCCATAGTTCTGGACTCAATTGTGAACCGAAAGATCTTGCCATCAGTTACATTCCCAAATTTTTTTCATAATGATAAGGACCTTTTAAAATAACTGATCAGCCTGGTTTGCTTGTTTATTTGGGAGGAGCAATGATGCCCATATTAAGAGCCTACGTGGTTCAAAATCCTATCGAGGAGAATCATAAGCAAGAATAAAATCAACAAGATATGTTAAATGATGAATTTGATGTCGTGGAGATGAACAATCACGATGATGAAATTGGAGGGCATAAGGTGTCGGACCTTGGGAGTAACAATCCTCCTACACCTATTATTGGGAGCAACAATCCTGCTTCTTCTCAATCATCACGTGTGAATAATGTTCAAGATAATGAAACTGATTTTTTCCAAGGCAATGACATTCAAGAATAAGGAAGAACTAGCAAATTCATTTAAAATTTCTTGCTTGAAAAAAGATTTTAAACTGACAAAGGTGATCAATTATAGTAATGTGTATTCTTTTAAATGTTCATATCTGGAGACCGGAGTGCAGCCGGTGGTTAAGGGCTGTCAAATTTACAAGTAGCGACAGATTTGTCATTAGAATCTATGAAAAGTACCATATATGTGGTTTAGGGAATCTTACGAGCCATTGATAACACTAAACTACACTTTATCTGATTCTAAGTGTAGGCGGTTGCTAACAAGTATAAACCCAACTAAAAGTTGGGGTCGATCTCACAGGGAGTGATACAATAGAGAATTCGATTAAGAAGTAAAATTATGTTCTATTCGTTTGTAGAGGTAGAAGTTTCGCAACTTTAAAGTAAACACAAAGTTTTGGCAATTAATACCAAATGGGGGGGGGATTTCAAGTAACCAAATTATGACTACTAAAATCGGAAGTAAACAAGTAGAGACGGCTTCTTGGGAAAGTGATAAATTGAATGCTAATTCCGTGCAATGGGTGATTACTAGTTACTCAAAGATGTTGAATCTCGGTGGGTAGGCTAGGTTTTGGGTGCAATAGACATTTCTCAAGCAACTATTGTGAATCAAGTGAGTTCTTTAGAACCTCAACAGACACAACACAATATAACAACCCATTACCTTAATCAATCCACTTTTTAAAGCTAGATTTGTAAGATTGTATGCAAACCCACTTTCTCAATCTAGATCTGTAACAACACAATCAATAAAATCATCAATTAATAATTCGACTCTAACACTTCTTTCTCAAGCAAGCATAGAGTGTTAAACTAGAATTGCATTTGCAACTACAATTCATCAATTAAAACACGAACAACTACTTGAACCCACTTCAAATCAACAATAAATTTAGTAACTAATAACACCCATAAGCTAATCAAGGCATTCAACTACATAATCACACCCCCAAGAATGAGGGTTTTAGCCAAACATAGTAAAGAACAAGAAATCGTTAGCAATGAAGTTTTCTATCAGACTGGGCAACGATCCACAAGTCTCCAAATGCTCAAATTAAAGTTAAAAATTTCATTATATCTAAATCCTTGCTCAAAATGTAAAAACAATGTTCTAGAATGTAAAAGATTAAAAATCCAGCAGTGAACAGTGTGAGAACTCCTTCTCTTCTTTTGAAAATTGCATTTATACGTTCCCAAAATTTCAGCACGGAGTTCACTCGGTGAAGTAAGTCATGCTTCATCGACCTAGTCGGTGATGCACCGAGTGCTCCTCTACTCGCCTTCTTGGAGTGTCTTTTTCAGCAAATCATTTTGTAACTTTCGGTGAGGTGAGTCAAGTTCGCCGAACTGGTCGGTGATACGTCGAATGCTCCTCTTCTCGCCTTCTTGGTGTGGCTTTTTACCAACTCTCTTTGTAACATTAGGCGATCTCTTCTGCATGTCACCGAACCACTAGTCTGCTCTCCAAGTTGATCTTGTCCATGGGCTGGCATGCTGGAACTTTGGGCTAGCTGAAGGTCCACTTGGCGACTCGCCGAGTGGCTTTGGAAAGTACCAACTTTCTTTTCTTTAACTTTTTCAGCTTTTTTTTGCTCCTATTTGCCGTGTAATGTCCTTGCCTTACTCTTTTGCTTCCAATGCCGCATATTAACATTTTAACATCAGTTATGAGCATAAAATGGGCATTGAGGATACTAATTCCTTAAATATTAAGCCCTAAATGAGTCAAAATCCCTGACTCATCAGTCATAATCCGCATGCCTTAGAAAAAGTCATAGGTAAATACTTTGAAAATAGATTTTCCAATGGTAAAGGCCCATCCACAAGAGACATGTCAAATCAACTCCGCACAAAATTGGGTTGTAAGGTAAGTTATTGGAAGATTTATAAGGGCCTGGAACATGCTAAGTATTTTGTTAGGAGAACACATGACCATGACTATGTAGCGCTTAATGCGTACCGTTATGCTTGAAATTGCAAATCCAGGAAGCAAGATGGCATTGTCGCTTGATGAAAATGGAGGTTCAAGTACTTCTTTGTATCATATGTCGCTTGGATGATTGGTTTTCAACAAATGAGAAAAGTAATATCCATTGATGGGACATTCCTGAGGAGAAAGTGTGAAGGAGTTTTAGTATCGGCAGCAAAAGATGTTGAGAATCATATATTTTCAACGCCTTTTTGTGTTGTGGACAAGGAATGTGATGCCTAATATAAATATTTTTTTGAACAGATGAGAAGCTATGTAGATGATACTGATGAGTTGTGCATTATTTATGATAGGCATCCCAATATTTAAAATATGGTTTCGACTATCTACCCCGCATCTCATTATGGTTGTTGCATGAGACACCTTGGGGAAAATATTTGAAATAACTTTCACAATTCAAAAGTAATATCTCATTTTTATAAAGAAGCAAAGGCATACGATAGAAGTGAGTTCAATGACCATTTCAATCAAATAAGAGATTTGGTATCAAAGGCAGTTGAAACTCTTGAACGTATTGGATTCCACACATGGAGCATCGCATTTTGCCCAGGAAATAAGTACATTATTGTCTATACTATCTTGTTTGAGTTTATTATAATTTTATGATTGATTTTTTTTGTTGTTTAAATATAACATTATGACGTCAAACATTGCGGAGTCGATGAATGCTATATTTGATGCTCAGAGAGAATTTCTCATTGTCGCTATATTTGATGAAATAAAAAGGATATTAGCACTTTTATTTCACTAGAGGCGTATGGAGTTGGTGGAATCTACAAATAGATTTGTTCCCTCAATTGAAAAAGATATCTCAACGTATGTCAACTCAGGCAACAAGTTGTTGGCTCATCAAATTACAAGCTACAAATTCAGTGTCACTAGTCATGGTGATGTTGCTGCGGTGGATCTACAAAGAAGAACTTGTACTTGTAGAATTTTTGACTTGGACAAAATTTCTTGTCCACATGGCATGCCAGCGCTTCGATCCCAATATGATGTGGATTTTGGAAATAAGATTTATGAGTACTCATCTACATATTATTCAGTGGAAAATTACATAATTGCATATTGTGAGGAAATTCACCCGGTGCCACCAGAAGATTCTTGGAATGTCCCTTTGGATACTTTAGAGAGAGAAATACCTCCTTCATATGTTGATACAAGCAAACCTGGAAGAAGGAGATATAAGAGACGACGGGGAGTTGGTGAATCATTTCCAATGAGAAAAAACAAGTGTTCCATATGTAAGGACTTTGACCAAAAAAGTTATATGCCCAGATTTAAATGATTCATAAGTATTGTTGAATTTTAATGTATGTTCTTTTTTATTTGAGGATGATGTTAATTTGAATCAACTTATGTTATTTATATAAAATGTGTGATTTATTTTGAACTGATGCATCTTTTAACATAATTGTGCATCCGTTACAGCATATGACAATTATGTGTTACTACTTACGACATAATATTGCATTTGTTCCAACAAATGTTAGTTGTGTGTTAGTTCTTACAACATAATTATGTATCTTTTCTAACATACATCTTGCAACAGAATATTGCATATGTTCCAACATATGTCAATTATGTGTTACAACTACAACATAATAACACATATGTTCAAACAAAGTAGGCATATGTTGCAACATATATACTTTCTGTAGATATTTTTACTAATTAATAATTACGTGTTAAGTGAACAATCAATCACATACTGTAATTGGAACAACTTTCAATAAAAAGTTATTAATAAGGGAGCATAATTAGAACAATTCTACCTTGTTTTTAAAAAAAAAAGTCTCTTGCTTCTGAAAGGTCCAAAGTCTCTTCTTTAGAAGTTGCAACTCTTCTTCAGAAGTTGCAACTTTTCACATTCCTTATAAGAGAAAAGATATGACTTTTGCTGGGAAGAATGAGGAAATTTTCAAAATGACTAGGAGGATTAAAATATGAAAATTTTCAAACTACATTGAATCCCTTCTTAGTTGTCTACTTAATGATATCGTTGTAAGGATTGCTTTCGGCTCCTTCAAAGGTTTAATGAATGTTAAATTAAGGTATACGTATATAAATCAATTTGCATCTCTCTTAAAATTTTATTTCCTAGCAGTTTGATTTGATTTCTTAGTTTCAGGGTTCTTAATCAAGTCGGTAATGAACCTTTTGTGTATCAAAAGGTAACAGTGGTCGACTTTCCTAATTTTAGATAGCCATTGAACCGTCGGTTAGTAGTTCAAAAATTTATTTATTTCCTGGATATTTGTAGAGCATCGAGAAATTTAGAAGCCTTATACTAAAAAGAATGGTAATTTTTAATAATTTTTGTATGTATTCACGTTTTTATCAATGTATTCTACCTTTTAAATGTGTTTATTTCTTCTTTAGTTTGAGTTTTTCAACAATAACGATTCAAATGCATTGACAATTATTAATCAAGCAGCCGACGGAGGCCACATTGATGCATCCTATGCGCTTGCTATAATTTCAATCTTCAAGGGCGATGAATCCATGAGAGAAAGCTTAATGTTCATTGCCAACATGAAACAAATGGAGCCACAAAAACTAGGACATGTCGACATAAGTTACGACAAGTTTTAGGTAGAATGTGGGTGCTAGAACCTCATGTGTTGGGAGAAATACCCATTTGTTGCACTATTCATCAACATTAGCAAAACCTTCGCAAGAAAGGCTGGCCCAAGGAAAGTGACAATGAAGATGATATTTGTTGTGAACTAGAACTAGATTATGTAGTTAAATTTTTGCCTCATACTCGTGTTGTTGGACAATGAACCTATTCCATCAGTTATGTCTCTTATTTTGTAGTTAAATTTTGTAGAACTGCATGACATATTAATTTAATCTATGTATATCTATATCCCTATATTTTCTTATTTTTTCCTATTCAATTAGTTCTGTTATTATTCCCTATTATATAGTTGTTTGATATCTGTGGCAACATATGTATATTTTGTTGGCATCTGTGACAGCACATGTGGCATTAACATGTATATTCTGTTGGATAATCTGGTCAATTTTGTGTTGAAATTGCCACAGATTTTGTCATATGTACATATCGATAACCTCACATATGATTTTTGTTATTAATTCAATTAAATTGTGACCTAATACAATATGTAACACTAATATATAATCCTATCACATGTCTAAATACAAAATTAGGGTCTAATACAACAACCTTTATCAAATTTATCAATTATTTTTTACAAATATTGTTATACCACTAGTTCATCATCCAATGACTAAGTAATTCCATATGATAGTTATATATCACCATAGGAAATCGTTGTACAATGTGTTATATAATATTTTTTTTATTGAGGTTCAATTTAATAAAATGTGGTCCAATTTAACTTTTTAATAGCTAAATTGCTTATTTTATCGATTCACACATCCATCAAATTGGCATTTGTGGCAACATATGTACATTATGTTGGATAATATGATCGATTTTATGTTGAAATTGTCACATATTTGTCATGTGTTGCAACATATCAATAACCTCACATATGGTTTTTGTTATTAATTCAATTAAATTCTGACCTAATACAACATGTAACACTAATATATAGATCTATAACATGTCTAAATACAAAATTATGGTCTAATACAACAACCATCATCAAATTTATCAAATATTTTTATAAATATTATTATACCACTAGTTCATCATCCAATGACTAAGTAATTTCATATGATAATTATATAGCACCATATGAAATCATTGTTCTAAGTGTTATAACACTTTTCTTATTACTAATGTCACTCCCCGAGTCTACACCCTGGGCGGAACTGACACTCGAGAACCATTGCTGGTCCCAAGTGAACCCTTGGTCTGGATAGACTCTCAGCGAAAGACTTACTCAACAGAAAATGTATTTAAACACAATCTTAAATAAATTACTTGAATAGAGAAACTGAGAATGTTTAGAAAATAACATTTAATTTAGCCAAAATGGAAACTCAAGTCTTTATATCAAACAACTGAAATATCAAGACTAAAGAACACATATTTAATTGTCTATGAAGCCTCTAGATACTAAGAGGGATGTTGAGACAAGACCCCGATCATCCTAACAACTGAAATAACCAAAAGAAATAAAACAAAACATAACCAAAGGGATCCTCCAGAAAGCATGGAGGCTCACCAACTGACTTTGAGTGCTCGATTGGATCAACGAGGCAGTGGATGCATGCTGATCCTAGTTACCTATATTTGCATCATAAAATGATGCAGGTAAAATGATATCAGTACATTGAATGTACGAGCATGCGAGGGGAAAATGAAACACGATATAAGCTTGAATGAATACTGAAAGAGACGCTTACCTTAGCTTTACTCAACTCATGAATACTCAACTCAATGCAAAAATAAATAATAGAAAAGATGCAATTTATATAAGGCATTTAAAACAGTAGGTATGAACTCAATGTGTTAAAGAAATACAATAACATCTCAATTATATATATATATAAAGTAATATAATTCCGTGGGAGTTTCTCAAACCGACAACCATCACTATGAGCTAATGTGATGATACAACGTCTCAACCACGCTGCCAGAACTGTCTTATAACTTGCCGGGATATAGAACGCCTCAACTAAGTGGATCCACTAGTAAATGCTAAAAACACTAAGGAATTATCTAAAAAGTATGTTTCTACCCACATTGGCCACAGGGTTTATGGAGACTTGAGATATCTGAACTCGTCCCCATATTAGTGCTCAATACTACTCCCAAAATACTCAACTCATATGTTTAAAAACAAAAACTCTTTCTGTGGTTTGAGATAATTACTCAAAAACTAGCTCAAAGGCTCTCTTGGAATTCGGTGTTTCCTCTCTTGTTTAAATGTGAAAACATTTACTCTTTGGGAATACATAGTCCCGTTATACTCTTTTGAAGAAATGAACTTCAATCCTTACTCTTTACTCAAGTCTTAAAACAAAGTTAAAACATTTGTAAAAGACTTTTGGAAAACTCTATGAACTTCTCTTGACTTGACTCTTAACTTTTCTTGAATTGAATTATGGATTCAAGGTTCATGATTTCATGTTATGGATGATTTCATGTTGTTTCGACGTACCTTAGAGTGTAGAAATCAACTAAAAAACATAGGTACATTTAAAGGGAGCTCGTACGAAAAGAAGTGGGAAAGGGTAGAAGACATGGCGTCCCTGGCGCTCTAAGTGGCGCGGCGCACCAGAGGGCAAACTTCAGAAGCTGGGTTGAGGCGTACCTGACTGGCACGACTCCCCAGAGCCTTTATTTGGGGAGCTCGGAGTGGCGCGGCACACCAGCCCCCTCCCCAGATTTTTGATGAATTTTCTTTCTAATTTTCAACTCTAAACTCCGTAGATTCGAATGTTTCCATCCCCAATCGAATAGATTCGAATACATAACTAAAATATGCAAGAATCAACTCAAAAACAACCTTATATCTCACCAAATTACCCCTAAGCACTCCTCCAAAACTCACAATCAAGATTCAAACAAAACTTAAACAAACTTCATCAAGAACACATAATCTTTTCTTTCAAGAACACAATTACGTTGAATTGAATAATGATTGGCGCATGGGTGAACTAACCCAACGCTCTGTGATCTCACGTACCTCGTAGGGATCAACCCTTGGCGAAATCCACAAGCTTAACTTCAAGAATGGGACAAATCCTTGCTTTTTGTCCTCTTCTTTTCCCTTCTCTCAAAACCCTAACTTAATTTTGTAAAGCGTAAATTGAATCCAATCAGTTTAGACCCCAACTTAATTATCAAAGATATAATTCAAAGATATTTCCTACGGTATCTGGTAGCACACCTAACTCATGCTGATCTAGGAGTTATGGTCATTTGAAGTTGACCCAAAACTCATCCTTATCTTAATTTTGTCAAACTTTCCAAATTTGATTATTTCCAAAAAACGGTTTCTTCCGAATTCTAGTTCTTTCAAATAACAAGGTGTTACAATATCTCCCCATTGGGAACATTCGTCCTTGAATGATTACTCTTAGTAGGATAAGGGTGTAACATCTAACATTCAACTCAAACACCCAATAAGCAAATCTAACACATTAAACATATCAATTGAAGAGTACTAAGAAGAGAATTAGTACCTTGGTCTGGAATTTCTCCGGGCTCAAAGAGATGTGGATATCTCTTTTTCATATCCTCCTCAGCTTCCCAAGTAGCTTCCTCAACAAACTAATTTCTCAAAAGAACTTTGATTGATGCTACTTCCTTGGTCCTCAACTTGCGAACCTGACGGTCTAGAATCTGAATAGGAATCTCCTCATAAGACAAGCTATCCTTGATACAAATATCTTCAGTTGGTATGATAAGTGAAGGATATTATATGCACTTCTTCAACATGGAAATATGAAATACCTGATGGACCGCTGCTAATTCTTGTGGTAGCTGCAACTCATAAGCTACACTACTAATCCTTTTGGATATTCTGTAAGGGCCAATATATCGGGGACTAAGCTTACCCTTCTTACCAAATATCATAAACACCCTTCATAGTGGAACTAAGCTTACCAAATCTCATAACCGGGGACTAATCTTACCCTTCTTACCAAATCTCATAACACCCTTCATGGGTGAAACTTTTCAAGTATACCCAATCATCTGCTTCAAACTCTCACTCCCTTCTCCTAACATCAGTGTAGGATTTTTGACGACTCTGCGTTGTTTTCAACCTCTCTTGAATGTTTTTCACTTTCTCCATAGCTTGATGAACTAAGTCTGGTACTATCAACCCAGCTTCACCAACTTCAAACCATCCAATAGGAGATTTTCATTTTCTCCCATAAAGAGCTTCATAGGGAGTCATTTGGATGCTAGAGTGGTAACTATTATTGTAAGCGAACTCAATGAGAGGTAGGTCATCATCCAAATTCCCCTTGAAATCAATCACACAGGCCGTCAACATATCTTATAAAGTATGAATAGTGCGCTCTGCTTGACCATCTTTCTGAGGATGAAAAATAGTACTTAAGTTCACCTTTAAACCCAAGCCTTTCTGAAAAGATTTCCAAAACTGTGCAGTAAAGTATGCTCTTTTATCTGAAATAATCGATACCAGAACCCCATGAAGTCTGAATACCTCTTGAATATACAAATTAGCATAATCTTCTGCTTAATGGGTAGTCTTTACCAGCAAAAAGTGGGTTGATTTTGTCATTCTATCAACAATCACCCAAATAGAATCATGTTGCCTGCGAGACCTTGGTAAACCTGTGATGAAATCCATATTGATCATCTCCCACTTACATTCCAGAAGTTCTATATTCTGAGCGATAGCACCGAGCCTGTAGTGCTCTACTTTAACTTGTTGACAATTTGGGCATTTACAAACGAACTCAGCAAATAATGACTCCATATTTTCAAAGCAAATATTACAACTGTCACGACCCGAGGCTACCCCGTGGATGCGGACACGGGACCTAGGATCACAAGTGACCCCAAGCTAACTCTGCTGGCATAATCATGAGCATACTAAAGATAACTGAATAATAAAAACTTATGTGAAAGCTAAACATGAGATAATCTGAAATGATGGGGAATACCTATATACTAAAATTGAATATATGAAAATTGATGAGTTTAATACAAGGAAGATATTAACTCAATACTAAGAGGAATCTATCTATGTCTGAAATAGCCTCTAACTGACTAGAAATGCTAGGACAGGCCCCAGCTAAGTCTAGAAAAACTGAAACTAAGGGACTAAAAATACTGAAAAGAAACTCATGACTATTGTCCTTGGAGAATAAGGACTCACCACTGATTCTGCTGACTGAAGATCGGGAACCGATCTTCATGTGATATAGATGCTAAGAACCTAAACCTACATCACGAGAAGATGTAGCACATAGTATGCGTCAGTACTTGAAAGGTACTGAGCATGCAGAATAGAATAAAGCTGAAATAAACATATAATTG
>JAJOOO010021601.1:0-13834 GCA_029582685.1 Solanum piurae
CATCTAACCTATCAGCAAGCAAGACCCAACAATAATATCAACACATATTTACTAAATCACACCCCAAGAATGGGGGGTTTTAGCCACACATCAAGAAATAACAAAATACACCTAAAATGATAGTGAAATCAAATGGGTATAAGAAATTAAACCTTGATTTAAACAAAGGAAGAAGAATAGAGAAGACCCACTTCCAACTTGGGGAAGATAAACTCTTTTCTTCAAGTTTCCAAAACCCTCTCCTAACTTGAGAGTAAAGAGTACTAAAAATTATATTGTCTAAAATTTGATACTAAAAATTGTAATGCTAAAACTTCCTCCCTTAAGCTAAAACTCTCAACGAGTATATATAGTTTTCAAAAATATGTGTTGCGGCAGATCGTTCGGCGACATTAGTCGGAATCACCGATCAACTCGGCGATTCACTTTTTGGTGTAGTTCATCGTCGTCTTGCATCATCCCTTGGCACTGTCGTGCTCTGTGATGCGTCGACTGCTCCCTTTTTCCGCCGACTTGATCCTTTCCTTCAAGGCTCATCACACTGGAACAAAAAGCGAAGTGAGACCCTTCGGCGATTCACCAAGCGAACTCGGTGATCCTCAAGCCTTTATTTTCTTGTTCTTTTCAGCCTTTTCGTTCCTTTTTGCGAAGTAGCGTCCATGTTTTCCTTCAAACTTCAAATACCTGAAACTTAAAGGTTTTCATCATATATTAAGATAAAATAAGCATTTGAGGACGCAATTCCTATTAAAATATAACTCTAAATGAGTCCAATTTTTGGACTCATCAAGTAGTCAAGTTCTAGTTTCCCAGTGAGCCAGTTATAAAGTGGAAGAGTAGCTCAGCAGTGCCTAAGGGTCATTTTTTTCATACCTTAAGGCAAGAAAGTTAGTTTCCAAGGGGTGTGTCTATCGCTTAGTCTGAGTTAATGACTCTAGTGTTGAGATACCTCTTATTCAGTCAGTTCTAGCAGTAAAAGAGTTTCCATATGTCTTTCCAGATGATCTATCCGGAGTCCCTCCTGTGAGAGAAAGAGACTTCGGCATAGACATTCTTCTAGATACTCGTCCTATATCTATTCCTCCATACAGAAAGGCACCAGCAGAGTTAAAAGAGTTAAAAGAGTAGTTGAAAAATCTTTTAGAGAAAGGTTTCATTCGATCAAGTATCTCACCTTGGGGAACTCCGGTCCCATTTGTGAGAAAGAAAGATGGTTCCCTTAGGATGTGTATAGATTACCGTCAGCTGACCAAGGTTACCATCAAGAATAAGTATCCTCTTTCGAGAACTGATGATCTTTTCAATCAGTTTTAGGGTGCTTCGTGTTTCTCAAAGATAGACCTCAGATCAGGTTACCATAAGTTGAAAGCAAGGGAATGTGATATTCCAAAGACAGCGTTCAGGGCCCGTTATGGTCATCATGAGTTTCTGGTCATGTCGTTCGGTTTAACCAATGCACATGCAGCGTTCATGGACCTTATGAATAGAGTATTCAATCCTTATTTAGATATGTTTGTTATTGTGTTCATTGATGACATTCTAATCTATTCGAGGAATGAGGAAGAGCATGCAAGTCATCTCAGAATAGTTCTTTAGAATTTGAAATATAAGGAGTTGTATGCTAAGTTCTCTAAATGTGATTTTTGGCTTAAGTCTGTGGCATTCTTGGGCAACATAGTTTCCGTTGAAGAGATTTAGAGTTTGAAGTTGATGATTGGGTGTATTTAAAAGTTTCACCCATGAAGGGTGTTATGAGGTTTGGTAAGAAGGGGAAACTTAGTCCCCGGTATATTGGTCCTTACAGAATTTCCAAAAGGATTGGAAAAGTAGCTTATGAGTTGGAGCTACCACAAGAGTTAGCAGCGGTTCATCCAGTATTTTCATGCCTCCAGACAGTTGAAAGTTCATGAGAAGAACTATCCAACCCATGATTTAGAATTGGCTGTTGTAGTATTTGCTTTAAAAATATGGCACCATTATCTTTATGGTGTTCATGTTGATGTGTTCACCGATCACAAGAGGCTTCAGTATGTGTTTACTCAGAAAGAGCTTAATCTTAGACATAGGAGGTGGTTAGAATTACTCAAGGATTATGACATGAGTATTGTTTATCACCCCAAGTAAGGCTAATGTTGTTGTTGATGCCTTGAGTAGATTATCTATGGGTAGTACTGCCCATTTTGAGGAAGGTGAGAAAGAGTTAGCAAAAGAGGTGCATAGACTTGCAAGGATAGGAGTTCGACTAATGCATTCCACAGAAGGAGGAGTAGTGGTGATGAATGGGGCTGAATCATCACTAGTGCCAGAAGTAAAAGATAAGCAAGACCAAGATCATTTATCTCTTGAATTAAAAACAAGTGTTCATAAGCAAAAATTGGTGGCTTTTGAACAAGGGGGAGATAGTGTTTTGAGGTATCAAGATAAATTGTGTGATTGATTTCAAGTGTAATTGGGATGATCACCTACCTCTCATTGAGTTGCTTACAACAATAGTTATCATTCTAGCACCCAGATGGCTCCTTATGAAGCTCTTTATGGGAGAAGATGCAGATCTCCTATTGGATGGTTTCAAGTTGGTAAAGTTGGGTTAATTGGACTAGATTTAGTTCGTCAAGCTATGGAGAAAGTGAAAGTTATTCAAGAGAGATTGAAAACGGCCAGAGTCGTCAAAAATCCTACACTGATGATAGGAGAAGGGAGTTGGATCCTTCATTGATCATACCAACTGAAGGTATTGGGATCAAGGATTTGAAGAAGAGATATATACATCTCTTTGAAACCGGAGAAATTCCATATCAAGGTACTAATTCTCTTCTTAGTACTCTTTAAGTTACAAGTTGGCTTGTTGTTTGGCAATTGCTTGTGGGTGCTTGAACAGATTGTTGCTTGTTACACCCTTAGCCTAGTAAGAGTAATCTCATTCGAGGACGAATGTTCCCAAGGGGGAGATATTGTAACATCTCGCAATTTGAAATAAATAGGAAGAAGCCTATAATTGGAAATAGTCATTTTTGGAAAAAAGGAAAATCTGGAAATTTACTTAAGTTAGGAAAAAGTGAGCTTTTGGTCAACTTCAAATAGCCATAACTTCTATATCAGGAAAATTTAGGAGCACTTCCAGACATGGTAGGAAATATCTTGGAATGATCTTTCCAACGCCGCCGAGTTTGCATGATTCTGAGTTTGTATGAGTGAGATATTCCCTTTAGAAGTTGGGTTGTTCAAATAAGGAAATGTCCAATCAGGACTTTTAAAGGGTGTTTTGGTCTTTTCCGTACCCTATTATTTTAATTCGTTTTTGGTGAATTAATTAAGGGTCAAAACTGAATTGGTTCAGTTTAGGAAATTGGATATTTACGATAGGGTTTTTGGAGAAAAAACGCAAGAGAAAAGAAGAGGAGAAGGAGCAAGAATCGTCAAGATCTTCAAGAATCGCTTGTGGATTTCATCGGGTGTGATCCCTACAAGGTATGTGAGATTAACATAGCATTGGGTTAGTTCACCCACGCACCAATCATGATTCAATTCAGCGAAATATGTTTGATTTGAAAGTAAATCCTTTGAGTTCTTGATGAAATACGTTCGAATTCTTGTGGGCTATTTTGTTGAAGTTTTTTGCAATTTGATTCATGTTTCCGAGTGTAATTTCTGTTTGACTCTATCATATATTGAGGGAATAAATGATCCTAAGTGTTTGGGAAAAGAACCATCGAAGTTTGGAGGGTTTAGAGTTGAAAAACGAAGAAAAACTTTCGTCGGTCGAAATCTGGACATACATGCCTCCGCGTCGCGGACCCATTCCCCTGTTTTGGAAAAGGTTATTTCCCATCGTGGAGCGGTAACGGACCGTTCTGCCTCAAAAAAAAGTATTTTTTGCGACCTAAATTTGATTACTTCTCCACATCGCGGACCCACCCTCAGATATTGATTTTTTATCTTTTCTCATGTTTAGCTATCTAAATTCATTCCTAAACATCATGAGATATTTTCCTATCATAAATCACGATCCTTGAATCCATAAATTCAATTCAAGGAAAGTTAAGAGTCAAGTCAAGAGAAGTCAAGAGTCAAGTTAAGAGAAGTTCATAAAGTTTTCCAAAAGTATTTTACAAATGTTTTAACTTTCTTTTAAGACTTGAGTTTTGAGTTGAGTAAAGAGTAAAGTTTGAAGTTCATTTCTTCAAAAGTATATGGGGACTATGTATTCCCAAAGAGTTTAAAATGTTTTAAAATGTTTCACATTTAAACAAGAAAGGGAAACCTTGATTTCCAAAGAGCATTTGAGTTAGTTTCTAGAAAAGAGTAAATGCTTTCATAATTAAGCAAGAGGGGAAACTTTGATTTCCAAGATAGCCTTTGAGCTAAGTTTTTGAGCAATTATCTCAAATCACAGAAAGAATTATGTTTTTAAACATAAATAGCTAGTATCATATTTTGGGAGTAGTATTGAGCACCGATATAGGGGAGAGTTCACACAACTCACAGCCCCCATAAACCATGTAGCCATCATGGGTAGAAAAGGGTCATACTTTTTAGATGATGTCTTTAGTGCTTTTTAGCATAGAATAGTGAATCCACTAAGTGAGTTAGGTTCTATACCCCGGTCAAGGTATAAGATGGTCCTTGGCAGCGTGAGGTAAAGTGTTGTATCATCACTATAGCTCTTAAGTGATGGTTGTCGGTTAGAGAAACTCCCACAACAGTATTTTGTATTTTTATATCCATCAGAAATATTTGTATTTTTATATACAAACAGAGTTCATATTGTATCTTTGCATACATACAGAATTATTATTGTATTTCTAAATACACGGAGTTGAAAGCTTTTCTTTATACTGCATTTATTTACACTGTTTTATAATGAAATCATTGAGTTGAGTTGAGTTGATACAGGTAAGTTCTTCTATTCCTTTCAAGCTTATGTCATGCTTAGCATTCCAACTCGCATACTCGTACATTCAATGTACTGATGTCAGTTGGCCTGCATCGTCTTATGATGCAGTCGCAGGTAACTAGGATCAGCATCCAGCACATCGTTGATCCAGTAAGCAGTTCAGAGTCTGTTGGTGAGCCTCTTTGCATTTCGAAGGACTTTTTTTCATTGCTTTCAGTTTTATTATTAGTTCATTAGGATGTTGTGGGCCAGTCCCGACATCCATCTCAGTTGTTTAGAGGCTTCAAGTTAGTTAGTTCATTTGTCTTTATCTTGTTATTGACTTATGTTCAGTTTTGAGTTGCCACTTTGGCTAAGTTAAATGTTTATTTCTAAAACATTTTGAGTTTAGTTTGAGACAGTTGAGTTATCTTGCATTTGAGTTCTTTTCTTAATGCTTAAAGTCTTCCGCTGAGTAAGTAAGTCAGGTCAAGGGTTCGCTTGGGGCCAACAATGGTTCTCGAGTGCCGACCATGTCCAGGGTGTAGGCTCAGGGCGTGACACAGAGAAAGTCCTGGGGCGCTCTAGCTAGCGCGGTGCCCCAAGGGTGAAACTTTAGAGAGCCTTTTGGGGAGCGCTGGCTGGCGCGACTCCCCACCCTTTCCCCAGGTGTTTGATGACTTTTCTTCTCCGTTTTTCATCTCTAAACCCTCTAGACTCAATTGGTTCTTTCCCCAAACACTTAGAATCATTTATACCCTCAGTATACATCAGATTATACTCGAAAACACATTTAAAATATGAATTAATCTCAAGAAAACTCCAACAACACAACCCACAAGGATTCAAATGAACTTCATCAAGAATTCAAGGGATTTACTTTCGAATCTAATAAACTTTGCTGAATTGAATCATGATTGGCGCGTGGGTGAACTAACCCATCGCTATGTGATCTCACATACCTCGTAGGGATCACCCTTTGACGAAAAGCACAAGCTAAACTCGAACATTCTTGACGATTCTTGATTTCTCTTCTCATTTCTCCTCTTTTCACTTTTCTACAAGACCTAGCGTGAACTTCAACTTCTCTAAACTGACTAAAATCTGAATTTACCCCAATTAAACTCCTAGAAATGAATTAAAACAATTAGTAAGGAAAAGACTAAAATACCCTTCCAAAATCCGGATTAGACTTTCCTTATTCAAACAGCCCAACTTCCAAATGGCATATCTTACTCATACGAACTCGGAATTACGCAAGCTCGGGGGCGTTGGAAAGATTATTCCAAGAGATTTCCTACCATATCTGGAAGTACACCTAAATAATTCTGATCTAGGAGTTATGGCCATTTGAAGTTGACCAAAACTCAACTTATTCTAACTTAACAAAATTTCCAGATTTTCATTCTTTCCAAAAATGACTATTTCCAATTATTAACTCCTTCCTAGTTATTTCAATTTGCGAGATGTTACAGTGGGCCCCTATGGTGACACTGCTATAGCGGAGTTAGTGGGAGGTTTTATGCAGAAAAAGTCTCAAAACCTCTTATTTTCTTCAACTTCATTCTTGGGAAAAGAAAGAGTGACTTAGGGAAACTTTCTTCAGTTTTTCCATCAAGATCTTCGGTAAAGGTAAGTTAATTACTTCCCCAACTTGTATTTTGATTCTTAAGCCTTATAATCAAGGGTGTTACTCTCGGGGAAGGATTTAAGCTTGAATTAATGATAGAAATGACCCTTGCTAAGTGGGATGATCATGGGAATGGCCTGGGGTTTAGGTTTTTACTATAATAAGGGTATTGTTAGGCCATTATTAATTGATTGTCGTGTTTTATTGTTGTTTTAGATTAAGAACAAGCAAAAAATCATAACAAGGGAAAAGTTCAAATTCTTTAGAGTTTCCAAGGCTTGATCTGAGGTAGGTGATAGATGTGTGTTTTTTCAGTTTATTTTATATGTGCTTTTTAACTACATTGTTAATAGTGCATGCATGATATAAATTAGGGAAATCAGAAATATATGATGTGAAATAAAAGATGTTATCAGTCGCATAAAATAAATGTGTTACATGAATGTACACGTCTGATTGTGATTCATTATGGTTGTGAATGCGTTATGTGTTGATGATTGGTATCGGGTGCAACATCAACACATACTATTGTTGGAATGGGTACCATGTACGTACACTAACATCTGGAATGGGTACCACACCAGTACAATGGGAACATGTACCACCCTGCTACACTAAAAGTTTGTATGTGTGGGTTCCATAAGAGAATCGGACTCACTTGTTGTGATGTGATGGCTCATGTTTACTGTGTATGTATATCACGACCTAAAAACTTGAGTCATGATGACACCTACTATAACCCATCAGTAGGTAAGACAACCCATAATTTGGAATGATAAGTAACATGCTTAAAGGGTTGAAACAAAAAATAACATGGGATGCAAGATATAATCTAAAGGAAAATCCGTAAGATGAGAACAGAAGCCAATATATATATATATATATATATATATATATATATATATAATTAGACCCAAAGCCTAGTAGTCACATGTACAGAGCATCTACACAAATAGTATGAGTCCTAAAAGTGGACTAAAATATATACTCTTGTCTCAAAAGCAAGAAAAATTAGCCAAAACTAAACAGAAGGAGACAGGTATGATCTAGAACGTCATAAGTTCACCTTCGTCTCCGAATCCTTGTGAAACTAACTCGATATTAGCGTTGATGTATGGTGGTCACAATTGCATCACAAAAATAGATGAAGAGTATAGTATTAGTACCAAAACAATAGGTACCAAGTAGGCATCATAGGCCGACATAGCTTGAAAAGTAAAAACAACATGAAAAGTAAGAAATATCACTACATAGGTCAAATGATTAGAAATATAACAAGAATACACACGAGTTTAGGAAGGAGCGAAAGAGAAAAGCAAGTAGAGGATAATATTCTTGAAACTCATATTGCAATTGTAGATCATGTGTGTAGACCTTGAAGCTATGACTATAAGAGTGATATACCCATACCTTAATCTACAACTATATGAACTGTTGAGGGAGAGTACCATGTCAATTCACCATCATAATTCTACCAAGGATCGGTGTCCACCCCAAGGTTGAAAGCTCATAGCACTCTAAGGCCGAACCAAAATCTTATCCACATCGTCGAAAGAAGCCTGAAATCACAACAGAGAATCATCTAGTCCGTAGTAAAAAAGGGATTATGGATGACAGGTCATCCGAGCTGAGTTACTTCCTAGATAAGGCTCATACTATAGAACCCAAGTATGCTACACTAATCTATAGGGAGCTAAGCTGTCTAATTCAACGTCGGAGAATTATAAGGCCTATCGGCTTCCAAATTGCGAATCTAAGGAAAACACAAGCCAATTCCTAGGCTAAGGCCAATAACAAGCTTCCAAATATCATAAACAAGTACGAACAAAGTCCAGAAGGTAAGGCATGCTCATGAAGCAGGATTAAGATGCTAACAATCATGAAATACCTGAAAATAAAGCCTAAAACATGATTTATAATAAGTATTCAATCATGTGGATATACTTACGGGGATGAGTATGCAAAATAGACTCCAGGTCTTACTACTCTATCGAGCTCAAGGAGGAGGATACTGTCCCTTTGTCGTTCAATCGTACAATGAGAACAGTGTGAAAGTTCAAATGACTTGTCTGGATAGGGAAGCCTTTTTTTTCTAAGGACAACATGGTACGTGAGAATTCCTCTCTCTAAGGCAAACTGTATATAATTCTTATTCACATAGTTTGGTACCAATGACATTGCTATGGTATCAGAGGATTGAAAACATACCACCAAAGCTTACCACACCGCAACCTTCCCTCACTGTTCATGTTATCATTTTAAAAGTTCAACAACAACAATCATGAATGATAACTTCTGAATAGTTTACAATTTCATAAATGAGATGTCTGTCTTGACATTAAATTAATTTTAAATTTAAGAAAGCAAACAATGTAGCAAGTCATCATTTCCTCGAATTAGCTAATCTTGGTGGTTGGAGGAGAGCTTTATGACTAACATTGAGTCGTGAAATGAAAAAAAAATGACTTACTAGAAAACTCTTATTGAGAGAGAAACTATGGTTGAGATGTTACCTTGTAGCATCTTTGTTAGGATTGCAATAAGTTATGCAGTATCGCTTTGGAACTCATAATTCACGGGGTATTACTTGGATGGACATTATTTGTAGAGTATGCATCACTTAGATTATATTCTCTTGAAGACAACTTCATAGTAACATGATTATATTTCATATGTGAAACCTTTTTCATGGATATTATCCATGGTGCATCGACAGAATTATGAGGTGTATTGGACTCACGATGTGCCACTAATAATATGATGTGTGAACTTTAAAACCACACCAATCAACCTCAATAAGTCGATGCACCTCTCAAGTTGCATATGTTTCCATCCCATCCATGGAAAGGGTCTCACAGATGAATTACAATCATGTTACCCGAGAAGATGCCTTTGAGAAAATATGGTTCTCTAACTGATGCATACCCTGCAAATCATGTACACCGAAGTAGTGTCGAAGGAACTACCGTGACATAAACAAAAACTTCTTGGAGATATGAACATCAAGCAGATTGCATAGTTTGGTAGCCAATTTAATAATAAAACATAAGGTGGTTCTATTAATCTGCAGAAGAAGCAAGAAAAGGTGAGTGAGTGAGTGAGGGAACATTTGGAATGCTTAGTTATCAACAATGAATATTAAGGAGAGAACAAAATCTTTGATTTTTATAATGTTTTCCTTACATACATGAAGATAGGATTAAATACGTTGTTTTTCTTAGTTACTACTAACTTGGACATTCAAGGAATATTCTTTTTTATCATAATATTTTTAAATACTTTTAAAATGTTTTGAGTTGTTAATTATTGTGAATTACAGTACTTTTCATGGATTTTTTAAATGTGTTTATCGATTTGAACAATATATTAATATTTTCTATTTCAATTATAGAAATTAAGGAGATAAAACAAAGTCTACAATATCTTAGATGTTTTCTTTGGTGAACTCTCATTCTTGTCTTAACAAAAGTTATTAAAGTATCCGAATAATGTAATACATGAAGATAAAAGTAAATAGTTGAGATAGTCTCTAGATTAATTAACTAGTCATTACTTATTTTCATATATAAAAGATGTACATGAACCCACTTCAACTAATATAACTATAAAAATATCACAAATATATATTAAACAAGTAACTAAAATAGTATTTGATAATCTTTATCAAACAAATAAGAATGCTAGTAATGTTATTAAATTTTGACATATGTCTCAACAAAAAAGTATCAAAATAACTAAAGAATAATTGATGAAAAACTGATTATTGATAATTAGAACTGTTCCGAAAAGTTTCGTTTATGTTATACTGAATTGATCAATTGTATTACCGTTATGGTATGACTTTTTTTTAATAAATGATTGAATCGATCTATGTTATCTAGATCCTTATCCATCTAAATAACCTATGAAAGCAATAAAATAAACTAAAAAGGAATAATTTTAGGAATCTCCCATATTTAAGTAGATGTGCATCTTGAATTTCCTTTTTCTGTATGACAAGAACTATCAGAGCACTTCTTGATCAAATTAAGAACTTCAATAATTCTATTTTGACTCAGTTGTTCCTTTCTTTTAATTTTTTGTGTTTGTATTTTTTATAACGTTTTTTGGATTCATGATCTATAGCGTAGAATATTTAGGAAACCTCCTTTTCTTCTGATAAGAGGAGAACAAAAGAGAGGACTTAATCCAATCCATCTATTTCTACCTAAACCTAGCATATATCTATCTAAAAAACTAAAAAATTGTTTTAATATTCAATAAAATAAATGAACATTCTTCAAACAATTAGACATGAGAGACAATATTTTTCACATTTCTCATCTATTTAAACAAAAATTAATAAAAAAATGTCAAACATAAGGGAATCTATTCTACGTTAGACATAAGATTGACTCAAATCTTTTACATTTACCAAGTATTTACACAATTTTACATCAACAAAAATAGGAGAATCGTATCATATATAACTCTTCTCACATTTATTAATAGGGCCTAAAACATTGGTCTAGGCCCCAAAAAATACTATCCATGCTTTGAAATTACACCCTTGAACCCAAATGAAATACACTAGTATATATGCTATACAACCAAGGAGATCTCTAATTTGTGAAATAAATTAAGTTTTATTCAAGACTTATTTCTCCAATGATAAATCAATTTAAACAAATCAAGATCTAACTCTTTTTATTTCTCCGATCATTGCAAACAGAGAAGCCAACCTAAACATGAATTAAATCAGACAACACATCAAACTTAAACTCAAAAATTTAACTAGCTTTATTTCAAAATTTTATCTCCATAAATAATCACTAAACATGATGAAGCTCAATGTATGAAAGTGAACTCAGGAGCAAAGCTTTTAATCTCAAGCTTCAAAAATAATTTTTAAATTCAACTTAAACACCCATTGGTAATAACCATATCAACACAACAAACACTTCTTCATTTTTATATAAAATAATAATAATTAAGAATGCCAAAAAAAATTATAAATGAAATAATTAACAGATTTTTTTTTCATCCCGTAGATGGTTTCCATTTACAATACATCAAGAGCACAAGCCATTGTACCGGAGAGCACAACTAAGGGCAAAAAGGTCAGTTGCGCGAAACAACAAAAATAGAAAAACACAGAGAAAAGAGTACTTTGTATTGTTACCTGATGGCCAAGGAAGCAGGATGATCAACTTAAAAACATTGATGATATGTAAAATGAGGAGGTGGAGTTTCTTGTTCAACGACAGTGCAAACATTGTGTTGGTGTGGAGGCCATTTGAGAAAATGAAGAGTGTGAGGCGGAAATAAAAACCCTAATCTTAAGGGAGATATTTAAAGGAGAGGGTGCGGACCAGGTGGGCTGGTCTCCTATATCCATGTAATGTTGCTTTGATTTGGGCTTTAGGCCCAAATGAATTTTTCTTTTATATTTATTTATGAGCAACTTACAAAAAATGGCTATAGTTTAAGGGTTATTAAATTGAAATAGCCATAAGTATGATATTTACATAAAATGGCTATACTTTCTAACTTAATATAATCGTATTCTATGCCTGCCCATTATTTTTGTTAATACATTAATATATTTAAAATTATAAAGCACTAAATAAGGTAAAATTTCTTATTTATAATTGACAGACCTTTAACTAATCCCTTTAAACTCTCAATTTTCCATTAATCAATTAACAAGTCATAATTACCAATTAATCTGCTTTGATTCTTTTCAGTTTTTTTTTAAAAAAAACTCCATTTTTTCATTGCTCTTATTCATGAATCGAAAATAGTTGAATTCAATGGCAAGCCTAACAGTATTGATCAGATATGCTGGAAAATGAAACGATGAAATTGCTATATTGAACATTGATCTGACTACAACGTGTATCACCATCAAATACAATGTCAAAGGTAATGATACTCCTATGAAAATATACAATGATATGGGAGTACGGGTATATGTTCAGTCGAATCCAAGTGACAACGACATATGAAAATCCAAAACAAGTGGCAATGACTCTTAATGCACTATAGTCTATAGGTCTCCAATTGTATATGTAAATTTCCAAGTACATATATATTGTTTAGTATAAAAGACATGAAAAGTATAAATCTCAATTTCTTTCTTCTAGTCACATTAGTACACTATAAAGTATACAAGTATATATGTATTCGATTCTATTAATATTCATATGAATGCAATAATATACTCACATAGATTGAAATACAAATAATCAAATGCAAAGTATTAATGTATCATGTACATCCGATTAATGTGGCAAAGTGAAACTAATAATCAATTGACAGTGAAACTTATTCACTAGAAGTATCCATTTTATATGTAATTATCCAAGTATATATGTATTGTTTCGTTCAAAAGCTTGACAAGTATAACTTGTATCTAATTGTATTACAATGTCTTGTATTGTTCACATTACGACAATAGAAGTATCAAGAATTATATGTATTCTACTCTACAGACATTCATATGGATGGAATGACTGAATAACATAGAAATGTAAGTATTGATGAAAGCATAAAAATACATACATAGATACATGTGTATCCAACTATCTATGTATATTAGTATTCTACTATATACAAAATTGACATTTTCACAATCATTCGATCTCTTTTTTCTCATGTTCTTTCGGTACTCATTTTTTTACAACTATATACATACGAATTGAACTTGTTTAACTATTTCAATACAAGATGAAGATACATAAAAAAAAATGACAAGTATAACTCTCTCTATTTGTATTTCAATTTCTTATATTGTTCACATTAACACAATAGAAGTATCCAAAATTGTATGCATTCTACTCTACAAATTATCAATATGAATGCTATGTTTGACTAACACGGAAATGTAAAGTATTGATAAAAGTATAACAATACAAATATATATGTGTGTCGAACTATGTATACAAGTATTCTACTGTATACAAAATTGACAATCACCCAACCCATCAACAATTTATTTTTTCAACTATATACATACAAATTCAACATGTTAAACTATTTCAATACTAGATGACAACACATAATGACAATTTCACATAATGAGAGTGTGTATATATATATATATATATATATATATATGACATTATTCTAAAATTATAAAGAACACAAACTTCAATCTCGTTTTCCTCCGATTCTTGTTGAACTACTTTTTTTCCACTACCACCTGAATCAACATTGTTGACTTTTTTTTCTAGATTGGTTTTCACTTTTAAAGGTTTTGAACCTTCTTTCCTCTTTACTGATTTTGCATGTTCGGTTTCTTCACACAGCTTCAATGGTATAAGATCATTAACCTTCTTTGTTCTTCTTTC
>JAJOOO010021603.1:0-10042 GCA_029582685.1 Solanum piurae
GGGGTAAATGATTCTTGGTTTTTTACTTTATCATGGTTAAACTTTTTGCAATACATTCACACAAAACATGAATGGGGTTTGTGGGGAGTCCTTTGGTGTTTTGTTTAATTGTCAGCTAATACTGATATGTTAAATGAGTTTGTGTAGGATTTCACTTTTTATGTTTTGGATCTTTTTTTCCTGTTTCACCAACTCTTAGCTGTCTAGTACATGATTTTTTTTACCTCTTTACTTGTATGTTCTGCTTCTTGTGTTTCGCAGTGTAGATATGTGATTTTGATTATCAGTTACTAATTGTATTTATTATTGTTGGAGTTGGATATCGAGTAAATCTAACGGTGGATCGGTTCTTGCAGGTTCATTCACAGTTCAATTTTGGTCCAATGTGTGCATATTTGGCTGTCAACTATCTTGATAGATTCCTTTCTGCTTATGACTTGCCTGTAAGTTGTTTGATTACTGAATTTGGTTGTATTGCTTTGTGTTTAGTTCCATTCAATCACATTGCTTATAAGTTATAACATCTATTGTTGTTTCCACAGAAGGAAAAGGCTTGGATGATGCAGTTACTTGGCGTAGCTTGTCTGTCGATTGCTGCCAAAATGGAGGAGACTGATGTTCCTCTGTCTCTAGATTTACAGGTGAATTTTTCACAAGTACATTCGTGGGATTACATTAGTTATGTTGTTGCTGATTGTGAATTTGCAATGATGAATTGATCGACAGGGAGGGGATGCAAAGTTTGTATTTGAAGCTAAAACAATACAAAGAATGGAACTACTTGTGTTGACCACATTGAAATGGAGAATGCAGGCTATCACTCCATTCTCTTACATAGATTATTTCATCAAGAAGATAAATAACGATCAAATATCTTGGATCAATAAATCAGTTGAACTCATACTAAACACACTAAAAGGTGAAATACCATTTAATCTTGAGACAATTATGATCTTGATTTGTGCTTGTTTGATGGACTAACTTTTGGGTGGGTGTGCAGGAATTCACTTCTTGGAATTCAAGCCTTCTGTGATTGCAGCAGCAGTTGCAATCTCATTTGCAGTAAAAACTGAGACAGTAGACAGTGACAAAGCACTATCTGCTCTAGTTCAGCATGTACAAAAGGTAAATATAGTGGTCCTAAAAACTCATTAGTACAAAACTTGATCATTTCCATGTTGATCAACTTACAACAATACTAAAGTTTTCATCTTTACTCTCAACTTTGCAGGATAAAGTGATGAAGTGTATTGAATTGATTCAAGAATTGTCTTTAGCAAGTGACTTTGTTAAAGTTCCAATTGCTTCTTCAATCCCATCTGTTCCTCAGAGTCCAATTGGTGTGTTGGATGCAGCATGTTTAAGTTACAGAACTGATGGCTCAGGAGTTGAGTCGCAGTCGAATTCATCGCATAGTAGTCCAGTGAAGAGGAGAAAGCTAAATACACCTTATGAAGTGGATACTTAGAGATGGATGGGTGAATATTAAGTGGAAAGAAGGCCTTTTGTCAAGTTATTATGATATAGTTGAATGAGAGTTTTGGTGTGATCTTTTGAGAATTACAATGCACCCCACAACACATAACTTCACAATAAAGAAAGTTAGGAAATATTTATGAAGAAAATGAATACATATAATGGTGGTGGGGGAAAAGAGAGATTATGAGTAGTTGGATCATTTTGGTGGTTGGAGATTGAAGAAAATATATATAGACAAAAGGTTTCATTCCATTAACATATAAAAAAAAAAGTTGGAGCTGTTAAATATTAGACTTCTTGACAGCTAAAGAAGCCAAGATTAATTAGGCCAAGTAATTAGAAAATGAGAATGCAAAATAAAACCAAAAAAAAAAAAACACAAAAAAAGAGCAACTCTTATAATCTTATCTTGCTTTTGAGTTTATCATAGATAAAAGTTTGTTTAGCCTTTGAGGGCTTGTATTTGTTTTTAGAGTTTAAAAAAAGGTTTTAGAAAGTAAAAAAAAAAAAAAGAGCAAGTGGTGGAAGGTGAAAAACCAAGAGAGAAGTTTTGAGTTGTTTAATTTTATTTGTTGTTATGTGCACTTTTGCATTATGTATATACTTTTATGGCTTCTTTATGAAATTCTAAACTATACAGTTCAGTAATATTTCATTTGCCTTTTATAGCTTGTTGCTATTTCTATACATAATATATATATATATATATATATAGTATAATCAAATCTTTACACTATTAAATCAATCACCTAAGATGAGTTGGGCCATGATAACTCGAAAATACTCTTATTAGTGTGATATTGGTCTATTTTAGGTGAAATCATGTTTTCTTCAAAAGGATTCACATTACTAATAATAATAGTATTCAATACTTTATATGTAGAATATTTTTTCCTCTTTTTCAATTTGTCAAGGTATCCTCTTGAGCTCAACTCACATTAAAAGAGGGATTAGTAACTTGAAAAATACACCACTTTACTTGCTATAACAAGTTCTAATACATGATATACCTAGTGTATTTCTATAGGTAAGGTTCGAAGGATATAGTGTATGTAAATTTTAGAAATAGCTGAGGTTTAAATGATAGAGTTTATATAAATTTTAGTCTTGCTTTGAGATGTAGAGATGTTTTCGATAACATCCTTAATAAAAAAAAAAGATATCAACGTATATCAAAAAAAGAAATAATGATAAAATACTAAAGAAAATATGACAATTCATTTTGAGAAAAGAAATAATAATTACACCAAAAAATGTGATGATTGAAATACAATACTGTAGATACTACGATTATTAGTGTAAAAGAGTAAGCGAGACAACGTTCATTTTACTACCTACTAACCTTATACCTTAATTCATGATATCTATAACCTCCTGTCTAAAGTCATGTCTCGATAAATTGAAAAATTTAATCTTTCAAAATGGAAAAGACCAAAATAACTTCCTGCCATATACTTTTTTGTGGAGCACATGTGATGAGTCCTTGTTTGACTGTTTGTCTGGTTGGACTCTATGGGATTTGGTGCTATGCTTATTAAAGAAGTGTAAGAGTAGGCTGTTTCACTTTTATCCTTATCAGTATGGGACTAGTTTTATTTGGCAATGCAATTGGCATAAAACTCTTCAACTTTAATAATCTTGAAAAATATATATATAAACACATACATATAACTAAAAATGTACCATTTTTTCTTCTTTTCTTGTATAATTTGGTACTATATAGAATGGGATTTTTCAATAAAAAGAAGAAAAAAAAAAGCACTTTCATGGGCAAAGAATATACTACAATTTGTCTCAGTTCAGGCACTGCCAGAATTTCAGAAATACTGTATTTGTAAAGTTTTATCAACTTTTAGCCCTTTTGGGTTTGTGGAATATTTTTTTTGGTTTCCACTCCGGTGTCCGGTACTCACATTAGAGTTTGACTAAATTTGAATTTGCGTCGTGAAGTCCCACATTGTAGGATAAAACACTCCCTAACAAATGCTATTCCGTATCTAAAGAGACTCGAACATAAAATATTTGATTAAAAATGAATGAGTGCTTATCAATTATCACTCCACCACAACCTTGTTGGTCCTTGGGTTTGTTGTGGAATTTAGCCAATTTTCACATAATCAGTCTTGCAAAAGAGTAATCACATTAATTAGGGAAACTTACATAAATATATCGATCGATCATCTACTTTAATAATATGATCAAAATATATATTACTATATACTGTGATTGTATATATATAGTGTATAAGTACGTATAATATATGCATATTTAGTGTAAAACACACAACATTTATATAACATGTAGATACATTTTGTAAACAAGATGTTCAAATGGTATTTGACTCAAATTTTTCTTTTAAATTATATTATATGTACTTAGAAGTGTAATGAATCTTAACATAATACTGCCATTTTACTTATTAGTATGTTGTTTTAAAAGAAATAATTAGGTTCCCTTTTAATTTAAATTAAATTTGGGGTACCTGAAGCTCTTAATATATAAAAATAATAAATTATGGACAGTTAATTTTTTTAAAAAGGTGCATAATTATCGACAATCATGCCAGCATTGTTGTAACTTGTACCATACATGTGTTACTGATGAAAAATATAAATTATGAAAGACAAATAGACAATAATATTCTTGACCCTTTTTGAAAAAATAATAATGATAATTAAAATTTCAGAATGCTCAGTCTTAATCAGGACCAGTATTTATTAATCTTTCAATTTACTATCATTGTCGTCTCTGGCTGCTATTTAGGTGTAAACTCCCTTAGCAAGTTCCACTATTTAGATTTTTAATGGAGATCGGAGGGAATCTGTAATTAAAGTAGGCGTTTGACCATGTTTTATTTTTGATATAGAAAAAATAATTTTTATTTTTAAAGTGAAAATAATATTTGAAAATTGGAGTCGTTGTGTTGGGCCATGAAATAAATTAGAGTTGTTTTTGGATTTTTTTATAAATAATTTAGAGTGAAAACATACAGAGTAATAATAAATTGAAAATAGAGAATCAAGGGTAATGTAATTAGATTATTCTCTTTTAGTCGATATATTTTAAAAGGTGTGCAAAAGATAAACATGACAAATAACATGAACAATTAATTCGATAGATCGATGAATTCACTATTTTTCTGTACTTAAATACTAAGTTGTTTCTATATTCCTTCTTTTCTTCTTTAGTTTATGACAAAGAATAGAAAAGGTTCATTCAAATTCCATTAATCGAAAAATCACACATCTATATTATATATAGTTGAATATTTATTTTGTATTGGTGAAAATTCTGCGTCTGCCTGCTTGTAGCAATTAATGTAGCAATTTATTTAGTTCAAACTCCTTTTTTCGCTGTATATCTTCTTTCATTCAACCAAAAAGTACATCAATTTTAATACATAGTAGGACCAATTTTTTTATTTTTCATCTTTTAGTATGTTTTTTAGTTCAAAGGAGTAAATGCTCTTTTTTCATAGTTAATGTAATGCAGTAAGTTGTGAGATATAAATGCTTGATTTGTCCCATGGTAGGTCCAAGCCCAATAGTAGTAAGTACATTTTACAGTTTTTGTCACCCATTCTATTTTCAATAATTATCTATGCTTCAATTATTATGTATTTACTGTGCATGACTACTATTCATAGTTGAAATGAAATTCTTTCATTTAATTAACCATGAAAAGTCCCACAAAAAACTTCTTGGATTCTATACTTTTATATTGGTACAATAGTTCCTCATAATAGTCGATGCATGAAATATTGTGTAGAAACATTTTATAGTACTGACTAGAGGCAGATACATGATTTGATGTTTTGAACTGAGTTTTAGTCATTTGAATTATTAGATTCTAAATTAATAACAATAACATACCTAATGAAATCTCACAAAAGTTGGGTCTGGAAGGATAGAATGTATGTAGACCTTATCATTATCTCGTGAAGATAGAAAGACTGTTTTCGAAAGACCTTCGACTAGATTGTAACTTAATAATTAAAAATAAATACAAAATTTGGATCAGAGTTAAGGAATTCTATCGAATCCATACATTCTACTCTACTTCTGACACCGACAACTCGTTCCAAAAAAAGAAGAAGATATATATATATTTATGAGAAGTTATATCAATTTCAATAAATATTAAAATTTTAAACCAAAATTTTAAAGGTAAAGTAAATTCCAGATGTATAAGGTTAAAATTATTAATATACATATGATTAGGTCGTGAATTATAGTGTTACTATTTTTATTTTTATTTTACTAGTGTAACATGTACAGTAATAATAACTTTGATTATCCGAGGTAAGCACTAATTAATTTATGTTAAAGTGTAGCACTATCGTACGTAACACGTAATAATGATTAACATGTCCAATTGTCAATTCAAGTTAATTATTCCATAGCGCAGGCTGGTTATAATATAAAATTGTTGCACGTTTAATTATATCTTTCATATTATATACGTACATTTTCCATTTCATATTATTGCAAAAATTTCCTTAAATTAAGACAATTTAAAATACAATATAAAAACAAAAATGACTAGAAAAAAAGTCAAAAATAGTACTCGCGAGTTAATTAACTTTTAGATAAAATGACTATCATATCATTTTTTGTAAATATGTTCTTTAATTTGACTCATAAGTTCACACTGAAACTAGTGTATAAACTATAAAATTGGGATCACATTTGTGGATGAATGTTAAAAATTCGAGTTTCTCTGATCGAGAATATATATATGAAGGCATACAAAATGTCTTTAAGAGCGAGCCATATACCTAGAGTATATATTTTAACCGTTTAGATTTTTAGACGAGATCGACTTATATTGTATAAAGTAGTACATAAAGATAAGTTTCAAAGTACAATAATAAATGCTTGTATATATGTAGAGAATAAGTGTATATAGGGAGCATCAAATTATGATTGTGAATGTTCAAAACAGTCTTTAAATTTTGTCACGGAAATTGAGTGCCCTGAGACTTGAGACTGTTCAGTTAATAATAATATGCCAGCCTCATCCATTTTTTTTAATAAAAAAAATCATTTTATTTGTGTCAATAATAGTAATAAATGCACTCGACTGCTGGGTGGAGTCAGGTAGGATCGAGGGCTATATTCATTTGGTTTTTGAGGTTATATATAGTTGATGTATAACCTTTTTCGACTTCTTCATATGCCTACTTTTTTATATTTTAAACCCATACTAAAAAATTCTGGCTCCGCCACTGCTCGACTGGACCCCTACCCCCAACCCCATTTTGTTCTTTCACTTTGGGAAGCTTCGTTTAAAGTGAATTATTTCAGTAGGAGCGTTTAGTTTCAGAAATGAAAATGGTGGATCATATTGCATCACAATCAATGAGAAATATATGGCTTTAATTTGCTCACGTGGGACTACTTCATTTTACCCCTAATCTATTTCTTATTTGACAACAAAAAAGTTAGGATTGTTTTGTTTGTTAATATTACAACAAATTACATTTCAACTATTTTATATTCCTTTTGTTTTTCCTTGTTTCTCCTAGGGATTAGCGCTTATGTTACGAAAAAAAAATCGAGTATTCAACTCAAAACCTTTCAACAACTGATAATATAGTTTAGGACCATCATTTAAAAGAAATTACGTTTATATTGAACGAGTGATTGAGATACGCACAGACTGAAATGTGATTATATAGTTGTATCTACAAAATTATATTATGTATATAAGACTAAATATACTTTTTATACATTTATATTAAATTTGAACACTCACAACAAAATTTCTAACTTCGCTATTGTACTAGGTATGGACTATGAGATTAATAATGTATAAGCATACCTCTAATTTGATCCCAAAGAATGTATCTTGTTGTCCAATCACACATACATGAATACTAATGTAACATACTATGTAATGAAGTTATTTCATTTGTTTTACAATTATGTTGATGATTTGCATGTTGACTTTTAATTTAGTCTTCTTTAATACAATTATTATAATAGAAAAAATGTTGAATATCTTGGTGGGGAAAAAGGAAAAAAGAAAAGAGAGACTCACTAAGATTTTGTAATATAAGTGCAAGGAACGTATATCGATGAGCTTAGCTATCATTTCTCCCTTTATTCATTTATACTTGATAGTTTTATTAATGAAATACAATAAAGTGAACATTGTAGCACATCAAATCCTCAAGCATGGGGCCATGTGCCCCAAGTATTGAAATAAAAACTTGAAGACTCTATCCCACTTATTTCTCGTAAAGAGATGAAAAAAACATGTTCGATATCATTTAATTGAATAGTTAAGCCAAATCTTTGTTATTTGAAGAAACCTTCCAACCAATTCAAGCTGTTCAAATAATTAACAATTCCAAACTATGGTTCGACCAAATATTTCAAATTCGTGATCACTCCAAGCTAAAACACCTAGTGTGAGCCTATATATTTCAACTTTTTGATAGTCAGAATTAATATCTCAGGCTCTCATCAACTTACGTGTAATAAACGACTAAACAAATCGTCGTTATATTTATAAAAAAACTAGTTCATACATCACGAGCGGCTAAGCTAGGGCCACAAGAGGGTTCACTCAAATCCCCTTCCCCATAAACACGTATATAATAGATAGTGAACACCATTTATAAATCAAGCATGGTGCATATAGGGTAGGAAAAATAAATGATGAAGGGATGTGGGGCATGTGGGTGGGGGTTATTTACAAGATATTGAGATGTAGTAGTGATGAATAATTGAAATGAGAATATAGGGCCATTGAAGGAGCGTAAAAAACTAGCAAGCATGGTTGTAAATGGGGTTAAGAGGGCAGAGACAAAAGGCCAAAGGGGGTCAATAATCAATAAATATTTACTTATAAAACCTTATGATGGAAAATGTCTGATAGATGCTTGTTACAATTTTGCTTTACAGTCTTACAAAAAAATATTATTATTTATAGTCTACCTCTCTTTTATCTATAAAAAATAATCATCATAGCACTTACTATTACCAACTATACTTTTTATATACTAGCCTAGGGAAGGAGGGACACCATTCTTTAATTAATTTCTTATATATATACACTATCATATAATCAGTGAAGTATGACAAAATTAGTCAGTATTGTAAAGCGGTTGTTAGAAGTTTGAGTAGGAAATTTGGTCTTTGGGAAGTGTTGGGTAACGCTAATATTATACATATGGTAAGGTCTACGAGGGATGAGATGACCTCATCATCGAATATATTGCGCTTGTTTGGTAGGTTAAGTTAAGAATTTTTTTTTGTCTCAGTTATGACTTTTGACATGATGATAAGTTGTTTGATTCTAATAAGAAGCTACAATTTGATACTTCTACAATGTTTTTTGTGAAAAATCACACTTATTCTGATACTTGATAATTTATTAGAAACGTAGGCTTTTAACTACATTTTGTTTTATATTTTCAATGTTCTAATTGTGTTTGAGTTAGAATCCATATACTCCATTAAACGAATGAAATGGAGCTTTGACATCTTAGTAGAAGCCTAACAAAATTATCTAATGACATCTTAGTCGAGAACCACTCGTCTTGCTACTTGAATTTTTTTTCTAATGAATATGTTTTTGGTCCTTAATCTATATTACTGTTAAATATGAAATGACAATACAAATTTAACATAACATATGGATATTTAAGTGGTGGAACAATTAGTAATCATGAGCAAAATTGTCAAAAGTGTAATTTCAATTACTTAAAAGTCAACTAAAATTTGGGAATAAGGCCTCATTCTTTCAAGTCCAGCCCATCATGATATTTTATCCAAGTCCAAGCTCTATAATGGGTTCACCGATTCTGTTCTGTCCATATAGTTTCGTGGGCTCATAACTTTCGTCCAAACCATGTCATAGGCTCACCAATTTTTCTCTATTTTGAAAATAAAAAGGGGGAGATAACAAATATTTAGCCTATTTAGGTATTATAGCTACGGTTTATGAAAATTTGTAATTCGCGGCTACAGTTTTCCCAATTATTGCTATTCGCCTGATTTGTATAATTCGGTTCCCGATTATATAAATCCAGAATTTTGTATATGTTTACCCTATCTATTTGTATACGATTTATGAAAAAATCATAACATATTATCCTCTTTGTATATTGGCAAGTTTAATATACAAACGAAGTTCTGAAAAATTTGTATATTCGCAAGCGAAATATACAAATCGTAACCTCCATAGAAAACAAAACTATAGTTATGAAACACAATTATCGAAACTATAGCTATAGAGCTTTATTATGTCTAATATGTTTGCTATTTCTAAAATTTTCTCAAAAAGGAAAATATATGTTCTAGTTCATATACTTTTGTGAGATCATAATTTTAGTCCATGCCTTATGATGGGCTCACCAATGTTTCTCCATATGAAGTTAGTTTTATGGGCTCATATTTATAGTCCAAGCCCTATTATTTGCTCACTAATTTTGCTCTGTCCATATAGTTACGTGGGCTCATAATTTCTCCAATCAAGCCAGGCCCAACGCTTATCAAAGTTATTTTTCGAACGGGCCGGCATGTGTCGAGCCCACGCAGAAGCATATATAAAA
>JAJOOO010021604.1:0-11162 GCA_029582685.1 Solanum piurae
TATATATATATATATATATATATATATATATTCTTCAGTAGCATAATTTAATATTAAAATATGAACAACATCACTTATAATGAAAAATATATTTCATCTCTTTAAGTGTCTACATTCTCTTTGTGGAATAGTAGTGCTCTCCTTTTTTCTGCCTCATACATATCATATAAATGTTGTCTAATGAATGTATCTAGTATGTAGTTTATTATAGAAGTTGTATCGTAACATAAAACATTAAACTTTTTCAATTAAAAAAATTGATAGATGAATAAAATTTAATGTATTATTTATAAAATCTTTAATTTGATTTAATATCACTTTATGATCAATCACTATTTTTCTTATCTAATTTTATAGCTAGCAAGGAGTGTATCTTGTGACATAACATTTTCTTGGTTTAAAATAAACACAAAATAACAGAAAATTCATACTTAAATTTTTTTTATACTCAATATAAATATACAAAAAGAAAAAAATATACGAAACACAATTCATAGCCAATGAACAAGAAAGCAAAAATATATGTTCATGCTATATTAACTCTAGTGTTCCATTTGATTGAAATCTATTGTCACCAAAGACTTTACTTTCTCTGTCCATTTCTACTTACATATGTATTAAAAAAATATTTATTATCATGTCTATATAATCATATTATAAGTAAAAGTGAAAATCTATCTTTGAAATAGTGGACTTACAATTAAAAATAATAATTCAATGGACTACATTGATGGCAGCTATTTTAGAAAAAATAGAAAGAAACTCATTCATTTTAGGGTAAAAGAATAAAAAATGGAAAAATAAAAAATATCATTTGCCTTTATTGTATTTGTTTATTATTATTGTCTCTACCACAACTTGATCTATTAATTTTATTAGAAATACTCAACAACGTGTGCATTCATCACTGTTCACCTCGTTATGTGAACACTAATTATTAAATTTTCTCTTGAATTAAAACACAAAACAAACAAAAAAATTATCTCACAAAATTAGCTATTAAATAAATAATATAATTCAAACTATTACAAACTTCAACTGGCGTTATTATAAGTCATATGAACTTATCTTCGTCTAAAATACTGAAATAATAAAAAATAGTAAACAAATAAAAACAAAAGGGCGATGTTGAAATAGTAGTAAATATTTTGAAGAAAATAATATATTCTTCAGTAGCATAATTTAATGTTAATATAGGAACAACATCACTTATAATGAAAAATATATTTCATTTCTTTAAGTTTCTACCTTCTCTTTGTGGAATTGTAGTCTTCTTCTTTTTTCTGCCGCATACATAACATATAGTTGTTGTCTAATGAAAATATCTAGTATCTAGTATATTATAGAAGTTGTATCGTAACATAAAACATTAAACTTTTTCAATTATAAAAATTGATAGATGAATAAAATTTAATGTATTATTTATAGAATCTTTAATTTGATTTAAGATCACATTATGATCAATCATAATTGTTTTAAAACTAATTTTATATGGCTAGCGAGGAGTGTATCATGTGACATAAAATTTTATTAGATTAAAATAAACACAAAATAACAAGAAATTCATACTTAATTTTTTTAAAATTTAATGTATTATTTGTGGAATCTTTAATTTGATTTAATGTCACTTTATGATTGTAACACCCCAGAATTCTTTTCGAACAGAGACTCGAATCATTCTTCGTTTTGAGTAGGACTTTACCGAGGAAATTAATTTTTTTTGAGTGTTAAGGTCACTAGATGTAGCACCTTGAGTTCCAAAAAGAACTAAATTGGAAATAGCAAAATCTGAAATTTTGCAAGTTATGCTTAAATTAGGAGTTTTGGGTCAACTTCAAACGATCATAACTCTCAGTACAAGATGAGTTAGGTGGGCTACAAGATATATAATAAAAAAAATTGAATTATCTTTCCAACGCCGCCAAGTTTGTTAAGGTTTGAGTTTGCATGAGTGCGATATTCCCTTTTGAAGTCAGGCTGTCCAATTAAGAAAAGTTACCCAAAAATAGTAAGAGGTATTTTGGTCTTTTCCTTACCCAATCAGATTTAATTCATTTTTAGTATTTTTTTAGAGGTATAATCCTAGTAGGTGCAGTTTTATAATCCTAATATACGCCTAGGTTTTTAGTTGAGAGTTCAAGAAGAAAAAACAAGAGAAAAGAGGAGAAAAGAGGAAAGGATCAAGCGTTCGTCGAGATTCTTGCGTGTTGTTGCAGATTTTTGCCATGGTTTTAATCCCTAAGAGATATGTAAGATTCTATTGTGTTGGATTTGTTCACCCACACGCCAATCATGTTATTTTCACCGCAATTTCATTCTTAAAGTTGAAAGATTAGATATCTTGATAGGTATTCTTGAACTTCATTCTAAATCTTGTTTTGTTGGGGTTTTGATGATTTATTGAGATTAAAGTAAGTTTTTTAGGGGATGTATTGAGTATATTAGAGTGTAATTATTTTACGTAATTGAATCCAAGTGATTGAGGAAGAGACCATTTGATTCTAGGCAAGTTAGGGTGAGAAGATGAGCAAAGCAATTCGTTGGGTTTTTTGGGTTGGGGCCTGGCGTGTTGCGCCAGCCAGTGCACCCCAAATAAGGTTTTGAAGTTTAGGGGCTGGCGCCCTGTGCCACTCAGAGCGACAGGGTCGCCTGCCCCATCCAGTTTGCAATCAGCTGCTCCGTTTGAGCTCTTTGGAAGGGTACCTTCACTCCTTCTTTATTCTAACTACTCTAAGTTACTTCTAAACACCTAAAACATGATCATAACCTTGAATTCATAATTCAAAATCAAGGTAGAGTTAAGAGTTATGTTTTGAGAATTCTTTCGAACATTCTAGGAAAGTCCCTCGAGCAAGTGAGTATAACAATGAGGAGGATGTATTCATGAGTCTAGCTTATCATCATGTTATCCTTCATATCATGAATCATAACTCTTGAATTCATAATTAACATTCAAGAGAGACTTAAGAGTAGAGTTTCAAGGAAGCTTTTGAGTTTAGTGGTGAATCCTTTGAGATCCATCATCGATTTGAGTTAAGTTTTGAGGAAGTAAGTAAGAGAATGAGAATATTCATATATATGAGTTCCATGTAGTTATGTAGACCTCTGAGTCGAGTCGTTCATGCCCATAAATTCCGCACGAACTCCATAAATTGAGTATCATTGAGAGGAGTACTAACTTCAAGTTCTAAATCTTGAGTATTGAGTTCATAATACCCTTTGAGATTATATTTCTAATCATGAGACTATTACATGTTACCCATGAAGTCCTTGAGTTGAATTGTTAATGCCCATAATTCCGCATGAACCCTATAAGTCAAACAGTCTTGAGATGAGAAGTATCTTTCAGTCCTTGAGTTGAGTAGTTCATGCTCATAATTCCGCATAAACCCTCATAGTTGTGCATTCTTGAAATGAGTAGTATCATTGAAGTTATTGAGTTCCAAGTATTGAGTACTATTTGTGGTTATTGAAAACCTTGCATTGAGTCGTTCACAACCATATTTCGGCATAAATCATATTTTAAGAAGTCTTTTACAAACGTTTTAACTTTGAGTTGAGTAAAAAGTAAGAGTAAAGTTAATTTCTTTAAAGATTATACGGGAACTGAGTATTCCCAACTGTTAAAATGTTTTCACATATGAACAAGAAAGGAAACACCAATTTCTAAGAGAGCTTTTAAGCTAAGTTTTGAGTAATTATCTCAAACCAAAGAAAGAGTTTTATTTTAAAGACATATGAGCTGAGTATATTTTAGGAATAGTATTGAGCACCGATATAGGGACACTAGTTCATAATAACTCAAGTCTCTATAAAAACTATGTAGCAATCATGGGTCGAAAGGGTCATACTTTTTGGATGATTCATTAGTGCTTTTTAGCATAGACTAGTGGATCCACTTAGTTAAGGCATTCTATATGAAGGCAAAGTATGAGATAGTTCTGGCAGCGTGGGCAAGACGATGTATCATCACTTTATTAGGCTCATATTTGTGGTTGTCGGTTAGAGAAACTCCCACAGAGTTATATTGTATTTTTATATACACATTGAGTATTATTGTATTTTTCAATACATTGAGTTGTTATCTACATTTTTACAGCTTTCCATATATATTGCATCTTTTGCTATTGCTTTATCCTTGAGTATCATGAGTTGAGTCTTTCTAGTTGAGTATCTTGAGTTGAGTATCTGAGTTGAGAACCTTATTACTGAGTTAAGTATCTTATCCTTGACTACTTCTGAGTTGAGTAAGTTTGAGTATCTTGGAGTATTCCATGAGTTGAGAAAGTTTGAGAAGAGGTAAGTATGTTTCCCTTTTTATGAAGTTTCAAGCTTATGTTTATGCTTTAGAATTCCCCTGACATGCTCGTACATTTCATGTACCGAGCCATTTGGCCTGCATCTTTTCATGATGCAGATTCAGGTAATTGGGTTCATCAATAGGTTCTTCGTTGATACGAGTTAGAGTTAGCTATGGTGAGCCTCCTTGCTTCCGGAGAATTTCAATTACTTTTCAATTTTGTCATGATGTCGTGGGTTTTTTCCTGACTTCCGTCTTTGTTATTTAGAGACTTCATAGATAGAAAGTAGAGTTTTAGAAGTCTGTTTCATTTATCTTATTAAATGTATTAAAGACTTGAGTTGCCTATTTTTGGCTAGTTGAATATTCTATTTTTATTCAGAGTTACTCATTTTAGTTAAAGATTTGTAAGTTTCATGAATTTTATTTAGTTTTTAAACTTTGTATGCCTGAGTTAGTCTTCCACTTGTAGTCAACCAGGATGAGGGTTCTCTTGGGGACCAGCAATAGTTCTCGAGTGCTGGCCACATCCATGGGGTAGGCTCGAGTCGTGACAAACTTGGTATCAGAGAACATAGTACAAGTGTCCTAGGGTGCCTATGAAGCCGTGTCAGTAGGTTCTTGTTTATGGTTGTGAGGGCCCCACTTCTGTAAATGAGGGACTACAAACATTTAGGAAAAGTTTCCCATCTTTCATACTTTTAATCGTGATACAGAGCTATGTCATAGAGATTTATTCATACTCATGTGTTTCTCAGATTCATTCATTCGACTACCCCTCATACTAGAGGTGTTTGAAAATGAAAGTCAGTTCTTTATCGATGAGTTGTCTTTAGCAAGAGTTTTGAGGAAGTCATTAGACTTCAGAAGGTCTTGAGAGAAGCCCATCAGTGAGTTAAGTGTTTAGTTTCAGAGTAATGCATTCATATGAATCGTGCATTTGAGCTATAAGCGAGTTGTACTCTTTTCCCTAAGCCTTGTTTTAGCTGAGATCCTTATGGGGAAGTATGTTTAGAGCTTGGGTAGTATTTTCACCCGAAAATGTGGCATGAGTTACGAGATCATGAGGAGTAGTAGTGAAAGAGCCCAGAGTTAGAGGAAAGTATGCAAAGGTTTAGTAACCCTAGAAATGGAGATAGTGATGAGGCAAGCTATGTTATTACAATTATGCACCCAGTAAATTTTTGATAAGGAGTTTTCCCTTATGGGTAGACTAAGAAGTGATGAGTTGTAAAGATCTCATTATAGGAGGTAGAGTAAGAGTTGCTAGTCAAGATGAGTTAGAGTTTATTCTTAACTAGAATAGAGTTGATGTCTATGTGTCATCATGTCAGATGAGGATAAATATATGTGTTGAATAGAAGCACGGAGTATTCACAAAGTGAAAAATCTAAGCTAGGCTAATGATTTGTTTAAGAGGATCATGATGTTCATAAGGTTATAGAACTGATCAAGTAATGAGGTATAGTTTAGTAGGCGAGCAATCGTATTGATATTCGGGTTTAGTAATGAACATTAAGCTTGAATTTGAGATGAGTGTCATGATCCAAAGAATGGAAACATGAGGGTGATGATGTTGTCTTGAGATTTGAACTAGAAGACTTGACATAGAGTAGGTAAGGAATGAAGGTTATTAGCTGCAGTAAATATGAGTGGTACAAGTGAGAGACCCTAACCTTTAGATAAGTAATGAAGTGTAGCTAAGTCACAAGAGTAACAAGAGCATTAAGACTCGTATCAAGAGGGTATGTTACCAATTGAGTTTCCAATTAAGTGATGATTTTCCATGTGTGTCTAGATAGAATAATTGAGTTTTTAATGTGGAATAAGTCCATAACTTTCAAGTGTTAGCATTAGACCTAAGGGGGAGATGATAGAATGATAAATCTTATTTTGTTGGGGTTTTGATGACTTCTTGAGATTAAAGTGAGTATTTTAAGGGATGTATTGAGTATATTAGAGTGTACTTATGTTAAGCAATTGAATATAAGTAATTGGGGAAGAAATCGTTCGATTCTAGGCAAGTTAGGGTTAGAAAACGAGAACAAAAATTCGTCGAGTTTATTGCGTTGGGGCCTGGATTTCCGTGCCAGTCAGTGCGCACCAAATAAGGTTCTAAAGTTTAGCGGATGGCACCCCGCACCACTCAGAGCGCCAGGGTCACCTGTACCATCCAGTTTGCAATCGGCTGCTCCGTATGAGTTATTTCGAGGGTACCTTCACTCCTTTTCGATTTCAACTACTCTAAGCTACTTATAAACAACTAAAATAATTCCTAACATGATCATAACCTTGAATTCATAATTTAAATTCAAGGTAGGGTTAAGATTTAAGTTTTGAGAATTTTTTCGAACATTTTAAGAAAGTCTCTTTGAGTCATTTTGTAGAGTCTTCTACAACTTCTAGTAACTTTTTTGAAGATTCAAGTAAGTGATTATGAGAAGGAGGAGGATTTATTCATGAGTCTACCTTATCATCACGATATCCTTCATATCATGAACCAGAATTCGTGAATTCATAATTCACATTCAAGAGAGAGTTAGGAGTAGAGTTTCAAGGAAGCGTTTGAGTTCAATGGTGAATCCTTTGAGATCCATCATCAATTTGAGTTAAGTTTTGAGGAAGTAAGTAAGAGAATAAGAAAATTCGTATACATGATTTCCATGTATTTATGTAGACCTTCGAGTCGAGTTGTTCATGCCCATAAATTTCGCATGAACTCTATAAATTGTGTATCATTGAGAGGAGCAGTATCTTCAAGTTCTAAGTCTTGAGTATTGAGTTCCTAATCCCCTTTGAGATTATATTTCTAATCATGTGACTATTATATGTTACCCATGAAGTCCTTGAGTTGAATTGGTCATGCCCATAATTTCGCATGAACCCTATAAGTCGAACAATCTTGAGATGAGAAGTATCTTTGAGTCATTGAGTTGAGTAGTTCATGCTCATAATTCTGCATGAACCATCTAAGTTGTGCATTATTGAAATGAGTAGTATCATTGAAGTTCTTGAGTTCCAAGTATAGAGTTCTATCTATTGTTATTGAAAACCTTGCATTGAGTTGTGCACAACCATATTTCGGCATGAACCTTATTTTAAGAAGTCTTTTACAATTGTTTTAACTTTTTTTTAACACTTAAGCTTTCAGTTGAGTAAAGAGTAAGATTAAAGTAAATTTTTCAAAGATTATACGGGAACTAAGTATTCCCAAGAGTTAAAATGTTTTCACATTTCAACAAGAAAGGAAACACAGATTTGCAAGAGAGCTTTAAGCTAAGTTTTGAGTAGTTATCTCAAACCAAATAAAGAGTTTTTTTAAAAAAAACATATGAGCTGAGTATATTTTGGGATTAGTATTGAGCACCGATATGGGGACGCGAGTTCACAATAACTCAAGTCTCTATAAAAACTATGTAGCAATCATGGGTAGAAAGGGTCATACTTTTTAGATGATTTATTAGTGCTTTTTAGCATAGACTAGTGGATCCACTTAGTTAAGGCATTCTTTATAAAGGCAAAGTATAGGATAGTTCTGGCAGCGCGGGCAAGACGATGTATCATCACTTAATTAGGCTCATAGTGGTGGTTGTTGGTTAGAGAAAATCCTACAGAGTTATATTGTATTTTTATATACACATTAAATATTATTGTATTTTTCAATACATTGAGTTGCTATCTACAGTTTTACAGCTTTCCATATATATTGCATCTTTTACTATTGTTTTATCCTTGAGTATCATGAGTTGAGTCTTTCAAGTTGAGTATCTTGAGTTGAGTATATTGAGTTGAGAACCTTATTATTGAGTTGAGTATCTTATCCTTGAGTACTTATAAGTTGAGTAAGTTTGAGTAGTTTTGAGTATCCTTTAGTATTCCTTGAGTTGAGTAAGTTTGAGAAGAGGTAAGTATGTTTCCCTTTTTATCAAGTTTCAAGCTTATGTTTATGCTTTAGAATTCCCCTTACATGCTCCTACATGCCATGTACTGAGCCATTTGGCCTGCATAATTTAATGAATCAGATTAAGGTAATTGGGTTCAACAACATGAGCTTTGTTGATACCATATGGAGTTCAAGTTAGCTATGGTGAGCCTCCTTTCTTCCAGAGGATTTCAATTACTTTTCAGTTTTGTCAGGATGTCTTTGGTTTTGTCCCGGCTTCCATCTTTGTCATTTAGAGGCTTCATAGATAGAAAGTAGAGTTTGAGAAGTCTGCTTCATTTATCTTATTAAATGTATTAAAGACTTGAGTTGCCTATTGTTGGCTAGTTGAATATTCTATTTTTATTCAGAGTTACTCATTTGAGTTAAAGATTTGTAAGTTTCACAAATTTTAATCAGTTTTTAAGTTTTGTATGCTTGAGTTAGTCTTCCGCTTGTAGTCATCAGGATGAGGATTCACTTGGGGACCAACAATGGTTCTCGAGTACCGGCCACGTCCAGGGTGTAGGCTCGGGTCGTGAAAATGATCAATCACTATTTTATTATCTAATTTTATATAGCTAGCAAAAAGTGAATCGTGTGACATAACATTTTCTTACTTAAAAATAAACACAAAATAACTGGAAATTCATACTAAAGTTTTTTTTATACTCTATATAAATATACAAAAAGTAAAAAAATATATGGAACACAATTCATAGCAAATGAAGAAGGAAGACGAAAATATATGTTCATGCTATATTAACTCTAGTGTTCCATTTTATTGAAATCTCTTGTCACCAAACAATTTACTCTCTTTGTTCTTTTTTACTTATGTATCTATTAAAAAAAATATTTATTATCATGGCTATATAATCATATTATAGGTAAAAGTGAAAAAAACTATTTTTGAAATAATGCACTTACAATCAAAACTAATAATTCAATGGACTACGTTGATGGCCGCTGTTTTAGAAAAAATAGGAAGAAACTCCTTTGTTTTAGGGTAAAAGAATAAAAAATTAAAAAATAAAAAGATCATGTGCCTTTTTTGTTTTTGTTTATTATTATTGTCTCTACCCCAACTTGATCTATTAAATTTATTAGAAATAATCAACAACATTTGTATTTGTCACTGTTCACTCGTTGCATGAAAACTAATTATTAAATTCTCTCTTGAATTAAAACAGAAAAGAAAAAAAATATTTTTCTCACAAAAATTAGCTATTAACTAAAAATAAAAATCAAACTGATACAAACTTCAACTGGCGTTATTACAAGTCATATAAAGAAATATTAAAAAAAAGTAAATAAGTAAAACAAAAGAGCGATGTTTACATAGTAATAACTATTTTGAAGCAAACTTCTTGACAATCTAAATCACATAAGTAGCATTGATAAATAAATTAATGTCATTTTATTGTCTTAAGCATTAAGAAAAACCAAGTCGTGACAATTATCTAAATTTTTGGAAAAAGATATTCAGAAGCATATATCTATATCACAAGAAAAATTGTTCACAAAAAACAAATGAATTTAGACTACATCATGTTCACTTCATATATTGGAAAATTACATACTTATGTATATATTAAGCCAAAGAATAATTATTATATCATCAAAATTATTTTTCTCAAGTACTCAAGGTTGTGGAATATATCCTCTTAGGATAGAACAACTTACTTCATCAGAATAGTGGTACATCATATTTCACTAAACTTCGATCTCAGTCAATGACAACAAATCACATAAAAAAAATTGAAATGTAAGAAGAAGAGTAGAAGATTAAAAAGAATTGTGGTTTAAAATTAGAGGAAGCCCATCTATTTATAGTTAACAAAGGGTAGTATGAACAAATGTTTTTTGTGTCTTATCTAAAAAGTCATGACATTTCTGAGAAGTCACAACCCTTTGAAAAGTCACAACTTATTGAAAAAGTGACAACTCTTTGGAAAAGCCACAATTCATCGAAAAATCACAACCTTTGAAAAAAGTCACAACTTATCAAAAAAGTCACAACTTATCGGAAAAGTCACAACTTATCAAAAAAGTCACAACTCATCAAAAAATTCACAACCTAAGTTAGGGATACTGTAGTAATTTAATATTCAAGTTAGGAGTTAATGCTTTTAAGGTAAGATAGATAGATATATACATGTGTATACATATATATATATATATACACACATCCACAAGACATAATATCAGTCTGTAGTCAATAGAACACTCTCCAACTTCAAGATAAAGACTAGTTCTAATCAAAACATAAGGAGATTGGAAACCCCGAACATCAGGATCTTGCTCCACTCTCTGAATCCAAAGGCTTCTAGCTTTGAATGAGGCACACGTCTACAACAAGAACTCGTACTATTATCTGCAAGGTGCAGAAGTGTAGTATTAGTACCAACAAGAAGAACTTAGTGGCATAGGCCGACTGAGCACTAAATGAAACGAAAGTTTAAATAACAACTAAATAGGGAATGTACATCACAATAAGCTAAAGAAGAGATATCACACAATGAAAGTAAACAAAGGTAAGGAATATATATATATATATATATATACTTATATACTACCTTAAAAGCATGAGCTCCTAGATTGAATGTTAAATTACTATAATACCCCTAATTAAAAATACTTAATTTATTTTATTTATTAATTTAATTATTTGTATTATATTAAAAGTAGATACCCTTTCATATTAAAGAGTTGTGACTTTTCCAAAGGGTTGTGACTTTTTTGACGGGTTTTGACATTTTCGATGAGTTGTGACTTTTCAGAAGGGTTATGATTTTTTCAAAGGGTTGTGACTTTTCCAAAGGGTTGTGCCTTTTCCGATGAGTTGTGACTTTTGCAAAAGATTGTGACTTTTTCGAAAGGTTGTAACTTTTCTGATAAGGCACAATTAACACCTATTCATACTACTATTTGTTAGCTATA
>JAJOOO010021605.1:0-10053 GCA_029582685.1 Solanum piurae
TGGAGATAGATTATGATTTGTTCTATATGATAGAGAGACTCTCAATAGAGATTGCTAGTCATTGAGTAATGTTGTGAAATTTCCTATGTACTTAATTGATGTGGTTTGGATGATTTGCATGTTGTTGTGATTGGTTTGTAATTTCAAGACTAGAAAATTCATAATCTTGAACTTGCTCTATTAAAGTGATGTCTTGAATAAAGAAGGCTCGATGAAATATTGTCAATGAAGTGAAAAGTGATGATAAAGAATGATGAATTAACTATATTGTTGGATACGGTGCCATGATTCGGCACGATATATTTGGATCGGATGCCACGAGCTGGCACGACATTATTGGATCGGGTGTCACGTTCAGGCACGATAACATTAAAAAAAAAAATTAAAATAACTTAATATACTCATTCTCAAAGAATGCATTTACCAAAAGAGCTTGGAGTAGAGGCCTAAGTTCTATGTGTGTTCTTAATATTGTTGAATAATTACGTACTTGTTTCAAGATAAGACAACACTGCTTAATTTTAAAATATAGAGAGGTGATGGATCAAGAAGAAAGAAAGTGTAAACCTCTGGTGCTCTCCGATTGTAACGATCGATTCCTGTCGTTATAGAAAAAGGCAATGAGGAAAATTTTTGGGCCGAAAAACTTTTTCGTAGTAACTTGGGATTTCCCAACCTACTCCAAATTTGAACGAAATCGGAGTCAGTGAGGTCTAGGGAAATCTGGTAGCAATTGAGTGATTTAATTATGATTTTAATTACATGACTAGATAGCCAAGACGTTAAGAAACCCGTACGACTTTACATAAATGAATTCGGGTGGGTAGAACTCTCGAAACTGATCTTGGCGTGAACGAGTAGTTTCTGAGTGTCGTTGGTTGAAGGTGTGTTGTGAAATGGGGTCTTGGAATTATTAATTTTGCTCACTGTTCCGTGCAAGCCACTATGGCGGGGATTTTTGTCGCCAGGGCGGGGCCGCTGCAGCGGGACTAGCTGCCGTGACAGGACAAACGTGACTTAAAGTCGGAAATAAATCCCAAAAATATTTTATTCTGCAATTTTTGAACTTGAGAGCTAAGGAACGAACCCAGGAGACTTCTTGACAATTTTCAACCATTCTTGAGGCTAAAGGTAAGGGTTTAAATCCCCAAATTCATTTTTCGATCCGTAGAACGTAATCTAATGGGTAATTATCGATGGAGGATGTTTTGATCTGAAATTTATGGTGGAAACAACCCTAATTGGGACATTGGGATAAAAGGTTTGATCTAGGGTTGATAGGATTGTTAGTAATTCAGGTAATTAGTTATCGTTTATTGATTCTCATGTTATAATATTATTTGTAGACCAAGAACAAGCGGAACGAATCCGAAAAGGGAAGAATCAAGTTTCTTAGGGGATTCAAGCTTTGTTCGAGGTAGGTGATGGTTGTGATTCTATAATTGTGTGATGTATGTTTGTTATTACTTCATTATAATACATGTATGTATGCGAATGTTGCATTATTGATTACACTAATTGTAGATGAGGATAGATGAATGATGAATGCCATGAATCATGACTTGATTGTATGATTATGAGAATATACTTGTGATTGTGATTGTGGCTTGTTGAATGGATCGGGTGTTGCGTTCCGACACACTAACTTGGATCGGTTGCCACGTTCTGGCATAAATATGGGATCGATTTCCACGTTCCGACATAAACATTGGATCGGGTACCACGTTCCAGTATGCTAACTGTTTGGGCTTGGGTTCCATGAGAGGACCATTGACTTGACATAACTGTATAATTGGGACTTGTGAAATGCTCCGTTGTTCTTGAATGTTATTGATATGGTATATATTTGGTATATGCATGTTGTTATATGTTGTATTTACTTATGTATGTTGCACTTAGTGGGATAGCCACGTGATCCTACCAGTACATTGTGGTTGTGTACTGATACTTCACTTGCTCTTTCTTTGTTGAGTACAGGGCATCTTTCGAATGCAACTTGAGACAGACGTTCACTTAGAGCAGTGCCATGAGTTCTCTTGTTGCTCAGTCCATTTCATTCGGACTTAGACTTTCTAGTTAGTTATTAGTGCATTAGGTTGGGGTTGTAACCCTTCTTGTTTAGACTTATGGATCTTGTTAGAGTTTTGGTACATTGACTTTCAGGTTCTAGGTGTTACTTCCACATTGTTTAGTTGTTAGACTTTTGTTGGAGTTTATGGGAACTCCCTATTTTTGTTCTTTTCTTAGCATTTAACTTGCTTCTGTAACTTTATTGGCTTAGTATTTTGATTAAAGTTGGTTAGCTAATTAGTATAAATGGTTCACGACGGTCTGGGTCGTGACAAAGTTGATATTAGAGCCTAGGTTCATTGATCTCGATGTACCAAAACGAGTCTAGTAGAGTCTTGTAGAACGGTACTGAGATGTTTGTACTTTTCTTCGAGAGGCAATAGGACTTTAGGAAATCTCTCAGTTTTCTCTTGTCTCCTATTGTGGTATAACTTGATTCCAATTGGTATCTGGTGATTCAAATTGGTATCTAACCTCCTTCATTCTTCTGTCCGCAGATGGTTAACACTAGATTCAACGGTGTCAGGCCCGTAGCTCCTGTAATGCTCCAGCTGAGGAATATGCAGCGAGAGGTCGCAGTCGAGGCAGGGGTAGAGGAAGAGCTAGGGGTAGAGGCCGAGGAAGGGTGGAGCCTACTAGGGATGGAGCACCGGTTGGAGATGCTCCCATAAATAAGGCCCCTCCTACGCACCATGAAGAGGTACATGAGAATATCGAGGTTGAGGATGAGGAGAATGTTGGACAAGAGGAACTGGTGCAGGCTGAGACTACAAGTATTCCTCCCATATACCCAGTGTTAGCTCAGTAGATCATGTCATTCTTGAAAGGGTTGGTTGGTCCTGGAGTGCTTCCCTCTGCTCAAGCAACTCAAGCTCCCGCCAATCCTCCTATTGCTATCATTGTCCCCAAGGTGGGTGGAACTGGAAGGACTGATGTTTTCTTCCATCCTTTGTTGGGTTATGTTATGACTGGTAATGAGCATGAAATGTTGACTAAGTTTTTGAAGCTAAAGCCTCATGTTTTTCTTAATTCTAAGAGTGAGGATGCTTATGAGTTCATCCTAGATTGCAATGAGAGGCTTCATAAGTTGGGAATTGTCCATCATCATGGAGTTGAGTTTGTGACTTTTCAGCTTCAAGGTGAGGCTAAGCAGTGGTGGAGAGCTTATGTGGAGTGCAAATCTTCAATTTTATCCCCACTCTCTTGGACTCAGTTTCATGCTCTGTATTTAGAAAAGTATGTGCCCCGGACTTTGAGAGATCGTAAGAAAGATGAGTTCATGGCTTTGGAGCAAGGTGTTATGTCTGTGGCTGCTTATGAGGCCAAGTTCCATGCTTTTTCTAGATATGCTACTCAATTAGTGACTACTGAGGAAGAGAGAATCTGTTTATTTATTAAGGGACTAAATTCTGAGTAGCAAGTATTATCTGTTCACATGACCTCTGTAGGGAGGAGCTTTAATGAGGTAACAAACTTTGTTAAGAAAGTGGAGGGGGTGAGGCGAGACGGTCATGCTAAGGCATTGGCTAAAAGGGCCAAGAACTCGGGTAACTTTCAAGGTTCTTACTCCAAGGGGTCAGGGAGACCAACACTTGTAGCCAGGCCAATCCAGTCCGCTATGCCCGCCTCTACAGGTAATTACTCAGGAACTCCACCTCATAATTTGATCCAGGATAGCCAGAGAGTCGAACCTTCTGCGGGCAGCAGGCCATCTTTTGATCGTACATGTTACAATTATGGAGAACTTGGGCATATGAGGAGAGATTGTCCCCACCCGCGCATGATGGATTTCGGGCAACAACAGTCTAGAGCAGTGGTACCCGCAGAAAATGATAATAATGGTCGAGGACGTCCACAAGGTGGGCGAGGAGGGAATCAGCGAGGCCATAGAGGTAGAGGAAATGGTAACGCAGGCAGGGGTAACGTTCAACCAGGCAGAGAAATTTCTCTACATGACGATATGGCTCAGTGTTACGTCTTTTCGGGTAAGAATGATGCAGAGGCATCAGACAAAGTGATCACATGTACTATTCTTATCTGTGAACTGATGACTAATGTGTTATTTGATCCGGGTTCTACTTATTCTTTTGTATCCATGCGATTTGCATCAGAGTTTGATATGATTTGTGATATACTTGATGCCCCAATCCATGTTTCTACCCAGTTGGAGAGTCGGTCATAGTCACCCATGTCTATCGTGCTTGTCCTATTTTTTTTATTGGTTTTCAGACTTGGGCTGCTTTGGTGATTTTGGATATGACTGACTTTGATATAATCTTAGGCATGACTTGGTGGTCCCCCTATTATGCTTCGCTTAATTGTAATACTAAGTCTGTAACTCTAAAAATTCGGGAAGGGAAATATTAGAGTGGGAAGGGGTGTACAAGCCTAAAAAAACTAAGATCACAGCCTCCATACGAGCTAGAAAACTGGTAGGGCAGGGTTGTTTAGCTTATTTGGTTCATATTCGAGATGTTTAGGTTGAGACTCCATCTATTGAGTCTATTCCTATGGTGTTAGAATTTAGAGAAGTGTTTCCTAATGATTTGTCTGGTATGCTTCCGGATAGAGATATAGATTTCTGCATTGATTTGGAACCTGGTACCTGCCCCATTTCTATTCCTCCATATCGCATGGCTCCGACATAATTAAGAGAGCTTAAGGCTCAAATCCAAGAGCTTCTTGATAAATGATTTATTCATCCTAGTGCTTCCCCATGGGGTGCTCCAGTTTTGTTTGTTAAGAAAAATGATGGTAGTATGAGAATGTGTATAGACTATCGTCAATTAAATAGGGTCACCATTCGGAACAAGTAGCCACTGCCTTAAATAAATGATCTTTTTGACCAATTGCAAGGTGCATCAGTCTTCTCTGAAATTGATCTAAGGTCTAGTTACCATCAATTAAAAATTAGTACTGAAGATGTGCCCAAAACGGCATTTAGAACCCGCTATGGGCACTATGAGTTCATAGTTATGTCGTTTGGGTTGACTAATGCGCCGACAACTTTTATGAGTTTGATGAATGGTGTGTTTAAGCTATTTCTTGATTAATTTGTTATAGTCTTTATTGATGATATTTTAGTCTAGTTGAAAAGTGAGGAAGAGCATGCCGACCATCTTCGTAGCGTTCTAGGTGTTCTTGGAAAACAAAGGTTGTATGCGAAATTTTCTAAGTGTGAATTTTGGTTGACTTCGGTTGCATTTTTGGGACATGTAGTTTCAAAATAAGGGGTAATGGTAGATCCCCAAAAGATTGAAGCGGTTAAGAATTGGGTTCGATCAAGTTCTGTGACTGAAATTAGGAGTTTTGTGGGGCTTGCTAGTTACTACCATCGATTTGTGAAGAACTTTGCTTCTATTGCCACTCACTTGACAAATTTTACCAAAAAGGAGATACCATTTGAATGGACTGAAAAATGTGAGGAGAGCTTCCAAAAGCTCAAGACTCTCTTGACCACCGCACCTATTCTAGCATTACCGGTAGAAGGTAAATATTTTATTGTTTATTGTGATGCTTCACATTCTGGTTTGGGTGCTGTGTTGATGCATGATAAAAATGTTATAGCTTATGCATCGCGTCAATTGAAGGTGCATGAGAGGAATTACCCAACACATGATTTGGAGTTGGCTGCGGTAGTATTTGCTCTTAAAATCTGGCGACATTATCTTTATGGTGTTAAGTGTGAGGTGTTTAGTGATCATCGTAGTCAAAATGATCTGAATTTGAGACAACAAAGGTGGATGGAGCTACTCAAGAATTATGATGTGACCATTCAATACCATTCGGGTAAGGCTAATGTTGTGGCAAACGCTTGAGTCGAAAAGCGATGAGTATGGGTAGTCTAGCTTGCTTAAGTGTATCCAAGCGACCTTTGGCTAAGGAAATCCAAACCTTACAGTCTAAGTTCATGCAGTTAGGCATCTCAGAAAAAGGTGGGGTGTTAGCTAGCATTGAAGTAAGGGCCACGTTTATTGAGAAGATCAAGGCAAACAATTTGAGGATGAAAATTTAAAGGAGCTCAAGAAGAAGACTGCGAGTGGTAAGACACAAGAGACCACTCTTGATGCGGAAGGTGTGATCAGTTTTAAGGGAAGGATTTGTGTTCCTCGAGTTGATGACTTGATTCAGAAATTGTTGATAAAATCTCATGGTTCGCGATATTCCATTCATCCGGGTGTGACTGACCAAGATGTACTGAGATTTGAAGAAAATTTATTGGTTGTCGGGCATGAATAAAGATATAGCAGAGTTTGTGGCTAAATGTCAAAATTGCCAACAAGTAAAGTATGATCATCAAAGTCCTGCAGGTTTGCTTCAAAGAATGTCAATTTCGGAATGGAAGTGGGAAATGATAACTATGGATTTCATGGTTGGTCTTCCCAAGACTTTGGCGAAGTTTGATTCTATTTGGGTAGTGGTTGATATATTGACTAAATCAACCCATTTTATTCCGGTAAAAATATATTATAATGCTGAACAATTGACTAAAGTATATGTGAAAGAGATAGTGAGGTTGCATGGGGTGCCCCTTTCTATCATCTTAGACCGTAATACCCAATTCGCATCCAAGTTTTGGAGGAAGTTACATGATGAATTGGGCACACAACTCACTCTTAGTACATCCTTCCATCCACAGACGGACGGGCAGTCAGAGAGGACTATTCAAGTGTTAGAAGACATGTTGAGGGTATGTGTGATTGATTTTGGAGGACATTGGGATAAGTTCTTACCTTTGTGTGAATTCTCCTATAATAATAGTTATCACTCCAGCATTGATATGGAACCCTTTGAGGCCCTTTATGGGAGGAGATGTAGATCACCCATAGGATGGTTCGAGGCTGGAGATGTGAAATCTTTGGGGGTTGATTTAGTAAAGGATGCTCAAGATAAGGTGAGGAGTATCCAAGCTAAACTTTTAGCCGCCTAAAGTAGACATAAGAAGTATGCGGATCATAAGGTAAGAGACATGTCATTTCATACTGCTGAGAATGTTCTTCTTAAGGTATAACCCATGAATGGGGTGATGAGATTTGGCAAGAAGGGCAAGCTAAGTCCGCGATACATTGGTCCCTTTGAGGTTCTTTAATGTGTAGGGCTCGTGGCCTATAGATTGGCTTTAACTCCTAACCTATCGGGAGTTCATTCGGTATTTCATGTGTCCATATTGAAGATATATCATGGTGATGGAGATTACATCATTAAGTGAGAGGACCATTTACTTGACATAACTGTATAATTGAGACCCGTGAAATGCTCCGTTGTTCTTGAAAGTTGTTGATATGGTATATATTTGGTATATGCATGTTGTTATATGATGTATTTACTTATGTATGTTGCACTTAGTGGGATAGCCGCGTGATCCTACTAGTTCATTGTAGTTGTGTACTGATACTTCACTTGCTCTTTCTTTGTTGAGTACAGGGCATCTTCAGGCGACTTTTGATAGACCTCACTTAGAAGATCAGTGATCGTTCGAATTCAAGGGTGAGCCAGTTCTTCCAGGATGCCATGAGTTCTCTTGTTGCTCAATCCATTTCATTCGGACTTAAACTTTCTAGTTAGTTATTAGTGCATTAGGTTGGGGTTGTAACCTTTCTTGTTTAGACTTATGGATCTTGTTAGAGTTTTGGTACACTGACTTTCAGGTTCTAGGTGTTACTTCCTCATTGTTTAGTTGTTAGACTTTTGTTGGATTTTATGAGAACTCCCTATTTTTGTTCTTTTCTTAGCATTTAACTTGCTTCCGTAACTTAAATACCTTAGTATTTTGATTAAAGTTGTATAACTAATTAGTATTAATGGTTCTCCCATCGGAGGGTTAGTGTGGGTGCCAATCACGACAATCTGGGTTGTGACAGATTAACTGATGACCACCAAACCCTAGTTTAATGTCCAACCTGACCGTTGGCCAGCCACTCATAGTGGTTGGTCAGCTTCTCTCTAACCAATTTCCCTCCCTTGGTGAGCACGGATACTGACGATGAATCGAAAAAGATCCTAATTATGTTCTTACTTATGTATTTTCCCTTGTAGTGGGTTGATTAGGTTGACCTGTCATGGTGGGTTAAAACATGTGTCATCACGTTTGATTTTTGGGTCGTGATACTAGTTATAGAAAAAATGAATAGTATTAATCTTCTTCTGAAGATATGAAAGTTATAATTGAAACTGTAAGGTTGTGACTGAGAGAAATTATACTATGTATGATTAACAATTATTTACAAATTGTGTAATAATTAGTTGAATTACAATAATCTTTTATCATGAACTCCCTAATTGAGTTTTTCTCTCTTCATTTAAAGGAGATACGTTTTGTATTTTATCCATGAAATATAATAACTCAGCCTTATAAGAAGTGAATCAAATCTAAGAGGCCAAACATTTTCAAATCTTTGTTTGTGGTGCATTGGGGGCGGGGTGAAGTTGTAAGCGCTTATGGTGAAATTATAGTGTTTAATTTTTTTCTCTCATGAATTATGGCATCACAAATCAAATACATATTTTAGATATATACTATTTTTAAAGAAATTTGGTCAACTTTAATATTTTCCAACAAACTTTAATTATAAGAATTTGATATATTTTTGATGCCATAGATATCAAAATGTTTTATTGTATGTTCATACCATAACACAATAACTAGAAAGTTTATAATTAATTTACCATATTTATCATGCAATGTTTTGATTTTTTAGAATTAATGTTTAGATTAGATTGTCTAATATTTAATTTAAGACATTGATTATTAACTATGACTTTTATAGTATTTTATTAATAATTAATTAAAATTATAAGTGAAATATGACGGAAATTATGTTAATATCCATTAGAAACAAATATTCATTATAAATTTGTGAAAGATGTAACTCATTTCACTTTTTTTCATTTTAGACTTTCTTGTGAAAGGTATGAGTGTTTTCATTTAAATATCCTCCTCTCTTTTTAATAACCGCAGAAATACAATAATTTATATATGTACACACACATATTTTTATATACATCTTTTCTCTGAAAATCATCAAAATTAATTAGATATACGTGATTTTTTATCAGGCCATCAAAATTCATTTAGAAAATGAGTTTATCCATGGGTACAAACAACAATGTTCAAGGTAAATTCTTCAACACTAGCTTTTAAAATTATTGTAGGCTTCATTTTTTATATTAGAAAATTCTTATAAGTTATGGAACTGATGTTATGATTTCATTATGTGGTATTGTATTCTAATTTATTAATTATAATATCTTGAAAATTATTTAACTATTTTTTTTTTAAAAAACAAATGTCTAGCAAAATTTGGTCTATTAGGTGAGATTGCAGTTCTAAGGGTTTAAGATTTCTTGATGGGTGATGATAATAGTCTTCTTCCCCTTTTAAATGAGAATGAATCTTCACATCTTAAATCGTCAACCAGAAGTTATTATATAGAGATGAGTAAATTTTAATCAAAGCATGTAATTCAATTCTTTGGATTTGAAAAATGATACCCTCTTCACCCTTTGAAAGATAAGGAACCCTTGGATCTTAAATTCAAAAGTTAGAAAAAAGAAAATTTAATTTAATGATCTTAATATTTTGAGATAAGAAAAATAATACTTTTTAGAATTGGCAAATCAGATGATTTTACAAAAAAATAAATATCATATCACCTATAGCTATGTAACATTGAAAGTTATGCTTTTTATATTTAAAATAATCGTCAATATAAGATTTTTAAAAATAATTTGATTAATTTCTTAGAATAATGTGAAAACAAAATAAACGTTTTCCAAAAAATAATGTGAACAAAAAATAAATGTGTTGCACAAAATTGACTAGTTAAGAAGCACCTAACATTAGCAAGAAATTTTAAATTATTCAAAAAGTAAATATGTTACAATTCATACTAATAGTAATTGAGACAACTTATATGCGTTGATATGAATATATATATATATATATATATATATATATACTTTTCAATTCATTTTTTTCTATTG